>JASSUY010011443.1:0-30384 GCA_032466535.1 Forpus xanthops | reverse complement strand
CCCCCCCCCCCAGCTATCAAAGCATCATTTGTATATGATGCTTTTAATTACTGAAATTTCATTAGTGCATGAGAGTATCATTAGTTTGACCTTTCATTCCCATGAGTCAGTATTACCAGTGTTATTCTGTGCTTGGTGCAGTAAGTCTGGGTTCCTTATTACTCTTTCAGAGTCACTTTTTGTCTTTGAAATAGCATTAATTGTGTTTCTGGAAATGTAGTCAATGAGTAGTTATTTGTCTTCTATTTTTGTGCCTAGTAAGTCTTTTACAGAGTGACAGTGTCTATTTAAACTGATGGGGGAAAGCTATAACTTTGATAAATAACATTTTCAGAACTGAAATGCAAGGAAGTTTTGCTTTATTAATATAATTCTATGGATATTGTTTCAAATTTGCTCCTGGTCTTAGAAATGGACCAGAAGCCTCAGCACTGAGGGGAGAAAAAGTCAGAAAAATTGTGGTGGCTTTGTCAAGACCCATGTAATAGTTGAGTGAAACATGATGTAGAAATATATAGTTCCTGTTAATACTTAGACACGCTTTGTTTTAAACCAAAATGTAGCATTATGTAGATGTTCTGCCTGTGCTAGTACTCTTTTGTATATTGGTAAGAGGCACACAGAAAACAAATGACCTGTAATCAAGAATCTTAATTGTTCTGATGTTTTACTTTCTACAGTTTCAGAGAATTTAAGAACCTAAGCATAACTGAGTTTAAAAAGAAAACCATGCAGATTGTTAACTGGATGGCTCAGGAGATTGGTAATTTGTTACAGAGCCTTTCACATTTAGGTCTGTAGCTCAAATACAGTTTAAGTGGGCAACTGCAAAAAACTGTTACCATCTCGTTTTCTGACCTACGTGAAAAGAGTTGGTGGTCTCAGTCCAGCACAAAGTGTTCTTCCAGCAGGAAAACTGCCATCACAATTGGCTATCTTTTGATAATCTAAGGAAGAGACCAAAAGCTTGAGACACAGACTGAGAGGCCTTCCCGTTGGAACCTTATCAAGCCATTTTGGTGAGAATCTTATGAAACTTATGCTGCAGCTGCCTGTGCTGCCTTGTCCATGGATACCTTTTGGGATTTTCGCTTTGAAACTACTGAGTTTGACCTGAATTTAGAAGGCACGTGCTTCAAGCATGAGAAAAGTCAGAATTGTATCTGTTGGGTGTTTTCTTCCGTCTGTGAGGGAATAGACTGGGTAACAGAGGGGTTTCTATCTAGTGCTTTGTTCCAGCAAGGCAGGGGCATACTGGTGTGAAGTTAAGCTTGTCATTCAGGACTTCAGTGGCATGTCTAGTCAGAGCAAAATAACTGATATTAGCACTTGTTCTTAGATGTGGGTTTCTATTTCAGGATACCTATAATATTAACCTTCAGGGATATTGGTTTAAATAATTGATTTTCACTCTGGATGGCTGGACAGATTTGCTGTTTCTCCTACCTTTAAAGTGATTGGTGTTGCTAAATGTGTTATGTTTCCCTAGATTTAGATGTGTACAGATACACCTGCGTTGTTGCTCAAGTAACATTCTTGTGTTCGTTTCACTCACTAGCTATAAGAGTGGTGGTGCTTGGGGTGGTGGGAAGCTTAAGAAGAGTACTTCAGCAGAAAAAGAATCTGTTCTTTGCTATGCCTCTCTTAAGTTAAGGATTTGTTTAAAGGGTAAGAAAGCTTATCTCTTGGGCAAGTAATTATCTTTCATTGAAGTGCAGTTTTCTGCTTTTGAGGTTTTGATCTTTTTTAAGATGTCTTAATGAAGGTAACTTTTAGGTAGCCAATGCTTTGGAGTTTTTGAGATCTTAACTTGTGTAACCAAAACCAAAATATGGCGTAAAGCAACTCCTGGTTTAGGCAGTAAAATTTAATTGCTATTAAAGTCATCAACTTAGTCTGAAATTTGTCTTCATAATGGTGGAATTGAGGAAAATTTAATTCCTGTACAATTCTTAAAAGACATATTTTCTATATGAAACAGTAAAAACTGTAGGAAGACAATAGTTGTCTGTTGGGGTTTTTGTAGTTGCGGTATGCGTTTTACAAAGGAAATGCATACAAATGGTAGCAATAACTTCACTATTTAAAGTCTTTGCTGGTTTTTTTTTTTCCTCTTTCACTGCTTACATGAAAGCCAATTCACCGTTTCCATCAGAGCAAGAGATGTCAATTGTATTTGTTGTCTGAATACCGCTGTGCTTGAGCAGTAAGGCTGAAACACCGATAAAGTTTTTCAGCAAATGAGTGTTAGTCCTTTTAAAATTTCTTATTTGACTTGCGTATGCTTCAGCTTTTTAAATTTCATGACTGAGAGCAATTGAAAGCAGATTGTTTATTCATGCTCTGACTGTAGCAGGAAGGAAATAACACTTCATGTAATTACCAGAAAGTGCATCAATTATAGTTTTAGTAATATTTTGAATTTAGTTATCAAGCATGCTTCAAACATACTGCATTTTGCTGACTACTTTTTCTAGTATTTTTTCCTGTTTATGTTATCCAGCTATTGGACTTCTTCCTTTACTCAAAGTTCTTACTCCCCCCAAAAATAAGCATAAGCACAAGAGTGGCTATAGATCCGTTTTCATCAACCTGCAACCTCAAGAACAAGAGAAAAGAGAGGATGCTTGTAAGATTTCAAGTAATGAGCCTAAAATAGAGGCCCCTTTGCATGGTACAGCAACATCTGTCATACCTGTTAGTATTTAAAATGCATCTTTCTTTAGTATTAGTTTGTAGTGGCCTTATCCACGCAGTTAGGATGTGGCCATTTGGAAGGTAGCACTAGCATGGGATACTGCAGCCTATTAAGTATGTTTCTAGTGTGCAGCTTGACTGAACTGCTGCTGCAGGATGAGCACTGTTTTTTTAACAAGCTTTCAGGCAGACAAGTTTAATAGTTGGAATGTAGCTTCCTGGGACCTCTTCCCAAGAGTACCTGCTGCCAGCTTTGGGATTACTAAGAACATTAAATATTTTCTTTCAACAGTAAATGAGGAGAGTACTGCCAGGGTTTGTTTTTGTAGACATCAATGGCTTCCCAGGCTCTGACTGTGAATCACTTAAGTATATGCTTTAGGCGAAGTTAAATATATGGAATTTTTACCCTGCCAGTTTTCTGTTTTCCACATTAGAGCTCTTGAATCCAAGAATGTCTCTCTCATCAATATTCAGAGATTACTTCAGAAATATATGAATGCCCTTCAGTCCTGCTCTAGTGCTTACGAAAATGGTCATGTGAAGAAATGTAACTAAATGCTCTAAAAACAAATAGTAATGTGCACAACTTTTCCTATTAGAAAGACGTTATCAGCTTTTAAAAGCAGGATGATCTTCTACCCTCTTTAGGTATATAAATGGATAATAGGCATTATTTTCCAAAAGGTATTCTAACGACTTGCTACTGATTTGCTTTAAAATGACGAAGAAACAAACAACCCAACGCAAACCCAATCACAGTTTTGGTTGTCAGCTGTTGCGTCTCCCAAGATTTCTGTTTCCAAGGTGGTTTTCATTATGAGTGTGCTTTCACGAGTTCACAAAAGAATAGTGTATCTGGCAAAACCTTGTTTTCTTGCATAGGCTGTACTAACATGCTCCTCTGTAATTTACTGTAATTCTAAATATTCTATAGTTAAAATAGCATTATTTGTTGTTTCTTAATTCTCCTATTTACAGGGAACACAACTATTGTCTGCCCACTGTTCTAAGCATTTTCTTTCTCTTAGAGGAAACTTTCAAACCAGTAAATAATCTAAGTGATTTTTATTTTCTAAGAACAACTGTGCAAATGAGAATCCATTTATCTGGCTTTCATCTTGGACATCACTGTTGGCAGAGGCCTGTTAGTTCAAACTCTTGATTGAGTCATGTCTGCCAGGTTTGTACAAGTGCAGATGTGAAGTTAGAAATTCAGAATATATTGCTGCAGTACTGCTAGCCTTCCAGTCAGAAAATTAGAAGGTGTAATACTTGCAGATCTTCAAATTCACCATAAAATCATTGAAACAAATCCTTGTGAGACCACTGTCTTTGAAAGGTCATAGCTATCAGGGGTGGTTTCTGGGGGGGGAAAAGCAAATTATCACTCCAGTCTTAAAGAAGGGCAAGAAAGAGGATCTGGAAAATTATATGCCAATCACTGTCACCTTGGTCACTGGAAAGGTGGTGGATTAAATCCTTCTGGAAGCTATTTTCCAATATCTGAAAGACACGAAGGGGATTGTGAGTAGTCAGCATGGATTTATGAAGGAGAAATCATGCTTAGCCAACCTGAAAGCCTTTAATGACTATGTCAGAAGAGCAGTGGGTGTTGCTTACTTTAGTAAGGCTTTCAACACTGCATCCCGTAATACCCATGTAGACAAAGTACAGATTCTCGGAGTACGCAGTGAAGTGAGGTGGCCTGAAAGCTGGATGAATTCATGGGCTCAGAGGATTGTGATCACTGCCGTCAAGCTGGACACCAGTCACTAGTGGAGCATTGCACAGGCTGATAGTGGGTTCAGTGCTGTTTTGCATCATCATTAATAACCTGGACAATAGACAAGGACACACCTTCTGCAAGTGAGCAGATGGTTTCCAGAGTTGCCTTTCGACCTCAGCCACTCAGTGTTGTATCTTTGATTTCATTTGATCTCTCTCAGCAGGTATTGCTTTTTCAAAATCTAAAATCATGACAAATCAATAGAAGCTGTGGTAGAAGGGAAGTGGGAGCAGGAGTGACTTAAGAATATGGAAGATCAAATAGCTCAAATAGAAAAATAACAACGTGAAGAAAGAAGTGAAATACAAAACCTTTGCAGTGAAGAAGGACATTTTTGTGATCTGTCTTGACTGCAGCATGGTAAGAGGGAGGACATGGTGCTTTTTTCATTTTCCTGAAGAAAAAAGATTATGTATTTCCCCAAAAGTGTTTATGGGAACTACTTGGTCATAAAATGAAAGATACATTTCTATTGGGTCATCAAATTGTCACGAAGTTTATGTATGAGACACTTCTGTAACTGCAGTATCTCTAGAAGGAGATACTCTGGTCTTGAGAGATGAAAGAAAATTGTCATTTCTATATAATTTAAGTGTTATGGAGATTTATATTTTTAGACCTCTCTTGGATTAGCCCTACGTCTTTTATTCTTACCTGGAGTACTATTCATATTGTGCTAAAGCGCTGAAATAAAATGGATAAGAAAAATGAAAATACAATATTCGGTCTACCACTTTGGTTGTATTTGAGTCTTCATTGCAGGGCTTCCTGGGGATTTTGTAAATCTGCCATCTTTAAAGATAGTGAACAGATCTTTTTTAATTCATAGGCCACCTCCATGCAAACAATTCTTGAATGTGAGTATAATATTTCATAGTTTTTTTACACAGTGGTCATCTTTGATCTCTGTTCACGTGCAAGGGTTTTAAGTAATGGGTGTGAAAGTTAATATGTGGAATCAACAGATACACCTGAAACTAACTTTTATTTAAGCAACCAGTGTTAAGCAAAAATGGGGAACCAATCCTAAAAGTTCTTGCTAATCTTTTACCATGCAATAGTTTCCTATTTATAGTAAGACACAACTGCTGTATAGGGGAACGTTTTGGAGGTATTTTTCTCCAAATATTTTTCTGTTTTGATTGCAAGTATAAAACACATTTATCAACTTGATTCAAATGAGAATGGGGTGCAAGAAAAGGTCAGAAATCTGACAATTTCTAGAAATTCCTTCAAATCCACCTCTGTTAGGCTGTTGCTTATATTCAAAGCCCCATTTACTTGATCATCAAATCCAATCTTATCTGAGAATCAAAGACAAATCTTATGTTTTGTTTCTTGGAACAATCAATAACTTCTTGGGTTTTAGCTCAGTGTTTCTTTTCCATAAATAATTCTTAAAATACTTATTTTCCACCTCAAAAGGATTAATTAAAACGTGAGCCCCACAGTCTTGTCTTTTAGAACTGGCAGTGGTACTGGCAACAGTGTTTTACTCTATTCATAAATATTCCTTTTTTTGAAACAAGAAGAAACACAATCTTTGTCTGAAGTATAAATGGAAGATCAAGGCAGGGTAATGTATATATTCTAAGAGCTTTGTTACTTTACCTAGCCAATAATGTGACCAAACCTAAGCAGACTTACTCTTAAGACTGTGATTGCGTAGAGGAAATGCAAGTAAAGTTTCTGTATTTGGAGTTCAATAGGCAAAGAGAGCTTATACATCTAAGTAATATGAGGTGCGGAAAAGAAATAGAAGGTTTGCAAGGCAGCTTATTTAACCACCAGACATCTTAGGGACAAATAAGTACAACAGAAGTGACTATTTGGAGACATGAAGTTACATTACATGATTATCAATATTTTAGTGAGGTGCTTTTCACTGATCTGCCGCAGAACTGTTGAACACAGGCAATGCAAGAGGAGTGTTTTTCCTGGCATTTCTATATAATTGCAAATCAAATAATTCTTAACTTGTGATCTCAGGCCTATTAATAGGTACTGAAGAACTGTTGCAAAAGAGGAACTGCAAATACAAGACTGAAAGTAACTTGTGGGTTTTCTTTCTATGTCTATAAATGCTGATGTGAGGAGTACTACTTTTGTTTTCTCTCTACTCTTTCCCCTAAAGCCCTTCAGTGCTAGATGGAGTGTTTCAGGACTGATCTTTATAGCCATTTATATCTTTACCTTACAGGGTATTAAACCAAGGCAAGCCTTTCTGTGCCTTTCATCAGAATTAATATTATTTTATTAATATATAGTATTAAAGGCTTTTAAAAAGTTTGCCTTTGTCTGGGCAATTACATACATTTAATAACAGCACTAGAAACATGTGAGTGTGCATATGCATGCAGACTTTTAAACTGTAAACTAGGAGGTGCTTTAGTGTTTTAGATAGGAGAAATTGCTACCCATTAAAATTGTGTGTTCTATATCTCTTCCGCAGGATCTCTGAGTGAAGGTATGGAGAATCCTATATCAGACTAACTGGGGGCAGGAAGAATATGTAGCAAAGCAGGAAGTTGAATAATTAAAATTGTTTTTTGTCGGAAAATGAAACAGGTCATCTAAAAAGTGGTGGATAAATGTGTAGGTGTTGCTCAAGGAGCATCATGTATTAACCAGAAAATGTCAAGGATTTTTGTGATGAATATTTTAGTAAGAATATGTAGAATGAAGAACAGTGGATTTTAATATGGGAAAGTGGTTTTTGGGGGATGTTTTTGATCCTCCTGTTGCTTAAAAAGCAGTATCACATTTCATGTTAGTGTTTATGTTGCATTGTTATTTCTGACTATGTAGGGAAAACTGGACCATTTGGAGACTTTGAAGGATTTACTTTAGTGTGTTGTTTGTGAAGTTGTAGGAGCTCCTTGTGAAAGTTGCCTTCATTGTTTAAAAATCAAAAAAGCTTAAAATGTCTTTATTGGGCAACTTTCTTGTGTTCAGAAGTGTGACGTTCTGAAAATCTGCAGTCAGCTACCCAGAACTGTCTGACAGCTGAGGGGTCATCACTTTGTATGTACTATATTTGGTATTTTCAGTCAGTCATAAATACATTTAGTAGTTATTACTGCTTCAGTCTGAGTCAGTTTATACTGTCAACACAAAGGCTTCAGAAAAGAAAATAAGCTGTTCTCAGAAGGAATGTGCAGTAAACCTGTGCTAACATCATTCTATTATGCAGTACAAAAAATGGGAGAGGAAGGGAAGAGGAGCAGCAGCTGGATGTAGATGTTTGGATATATAGGAAGATGGAGAGATGACCACTGTCTTTGTAACAAAAGTGAACATTTGGAAGCTTTCTGTATTTCACAACTGGTTTTTATCAAAATATTAAGAGATATTTTGCTGCTTCTGATTTCAGTAGTGTGAGTAGTTTGCAGTACTCTAGGTTGAGTACTGCAAATACTTTGCTAGCAAATGTTCTCCTATCATTCTGTCTGAAACTTCTGCAGTTTACAGAAAGCAGGATGCCTATGTGCAGAACCAACACTCTTTATATGAAGGAGGCTCATTAATGAAGATGCTGTTTTGTCAAGTCTGGATTTGGTAAAATATTTCAGCTATTGCTTTTTTTCAAGCTTCAAATATTTTGACTTTTTTAAACTCCATGGCATTTAAGTAGATAACTGAAGTAGAACAATATAATAAGAATTATGCGCAGTATAAGTAATGGGGAGTATAATTCATGTATGGATATCTCATATATAGATACTTTTTTAATATCTATTTATATATATAGCGATCTACAGAACTTGTTTGAATCTGTTTTTATCTTAATAGCAAAAGCCATGCCTAAATTAAGTGGGATTTTGGGAATGTAATACATTTCTTTCTTTACTGTAGTTTTAACTTTTGTTACTAGCCTGAATTTTAATCTGTTGGCTTTCCAAGATAGACAGATACCCGATTGTAGTGCTCCCAAGAGTGTAATATAAGTAAACCTTCCCTGTTTTGAAGGTGAGCTCAGTCATCTCAGTACATTGCCATGCAGTAGTGATAGGTAAACTGCCCGAGATAACTCTCATAGATACAAATAGGGGTGAGACTTCTACAGAGAAAAGGCATTCTGGAAGCTTCAGATCTAGTTCCTATCGTAAGGATAATGAGCTGTACTAGCCAGATGGAAAATGCATCAACACAACTTTTGGTTCTGACATGAGAGAGGTGTGGAGAACCAGAAGCTGTTTGATCACAAATCTACCTTTGAAGTACACTTAGTCAATGACTACCTTAATTTGGGGAAAAAACTGTAGTATGGTTTTAGAAACACTTAGATGCAGCTTAGAGTTTAGTTTTGTTGGGTTTTTTAGTACCCAGTACATATTCAAGTCGTGACAAAGTTACCACTGTGAAAATGATATGGCAGATAGGAATATAAATTGTTCAAAATAGGTTAAATAGCCATAATTGTTTTGTCTGGATCCTGTTGTAGAGAGAAAATGTAATGGTCCATGCAAATGATCTATACTCACAGAAGAAAAATCAAAAAGAAAACAGCATTTTGATTAAATCTAAGCAGTGTCAAAGGAACCTGTTAAAAATTCACCATGCAAATAGGGCACACTTGTCCCATATGAAAGCTTGTTGTATATGAACTCCCAGCTTTATCCAACTTGCTCTGAGTACGGGTGACACAGAACACAATCTTTGGGGTGTTGTTTGAAATACTATGTTTGTTCTGTACACAAAGGTGTTTAACCGGTAAGTACGAACAAAGCCCAGGCAACCACTGGGAAGTGCATAGTAATAAATAGCATGCACTTTTCATCTTCTTATTTTTTTTTTTGTCCAGATAAGTTATATATTAGGCTATACAAGTAGGGTGATGTGGAAGTGATGGCAGTATTATTTAACTGAAAACCAAAAATAAAGAAGTGCTTTTTAGGAAAATGGCAAGGGTTACCACTGGTGCACGCAAACCAAAGAGTAAATAAGTAAATAAGATGGTTTTCTTCCTTTGTGTAGAAGTATTAGAAAGTACAAGATTGTGGTCCTTCTGAGTGTCTGTCAACTGCAGAAGCTGTGGCAACAAAATGGGCAAGCAAAAATAGCATTTGATGGTTTTATTACCCATTCAAAATCCTCACTGGTAAGCCAGAACTCTGAATTGAAAAAGGAGACAGAATTATATCTGGAGTGAGTAATACCTAAAACCCAGTTCAAATGCACAGTCTCTTCTTGCATTTTATCCTGCTCTGATGTGTCCAGAGCATCCAGGGACATCCTGATCTATGCACAGAATAATACCTTGTGTAGCAAAACGCACAGGAATTGTATTTCTGCAAGACTGTTAGTTTTCATTTCTTAAGTTTGTTATTCCACTTCTGAATGAGATGTGTTAATGCAGTCTGACATGTTAGATTTTCCTGCAGTAATGTTTTTGCTATGATACCCACCTTTTGTTTCTTAGAGACTTAGTACAGGAAGCGACACCCTGCAGCTTCACCTGATGGATGTTTTTAGGGAGCAAGAGAGTTACTGAAAAGTGTAATTATTTTTTTCTTTCAACTTTAATACAGTTCCAATGAAAGTGATAGCAAAGCCTGTGTATTAGACTATGCACAGGCTTTAAGTTGGCAGTAATTGCATGATAGCAACGTAAGGAAATTCTTGGAACGTGTTCAGAGCAGAAAAATGTGATAGTGAGGCCAACAGCTCTCATTGGGCTTGAAACAGAGATAAAGTATGGTGATGGTAACTAGCAGAAGGCCTCCCTGGCATAGATACAGCGTCCCTCTATCTTCTGTCCCATCCAGATACTTTCTATGCTTCTAAAATTTTTGAGCATGTGGGCTTTGATCACTTAGGTGTTTGATTTTGTTTGATTGTTACTGGCAATTTTAATGGTTTCTGGTTTTAATGAGAATTTTATTTAGATACTTTATTTTAAAGTATAGAGCTGAGGTCTCTATAAGAAGATAAACATGAAGTATTAAATTAAAATAGCTATTCTTTGTTTTCCGGTGCTTTTCACATTTCATGTGTTTTTAATTAAAAGGCTTTAATGTATAGATTTGCTACATGTTGAGTCCTGTGAAGCCATTTTTTTTCACCTGTGTCTTTTGCAAGTTTATTTTAAAGACATAAATCTGAGTTTATAAATGCAACTGAAAATGAAATACCTTAATTGTGAATGCATGTCTTTGGATGTGAAAAAGCTTACTTCAGAAAAGGGCTGGTGCTATGATTTGATTATGGTTGCATTGACATGTTCATTGAATTACAAACTTTGCAGCAACACTTTTCCAACTCATTTATGTTTCATGCTTCTCAGGCACTTGCTCACATACAGCCAAAGAAGTTGAATTTTTCTGTAGAGTTGTGGCATTGTGCATTTGAGTCTGTTCCTATATGGTTTAGTATAGCACTTCGAAGTCTAAAATATTGAAGTTATTAATTCTAAAACTTAACCAGAACCATTGTTGGGTACTGATTGCAAAAGCAAAATAATTTAGGGATAAAAGCTTTGTTTTCTGTTGCTTTTTTGAAGTTAAGATGCTTTTTCTAAAATGAAAGCCAGTTTTGCTTTGTTTTATTTTCAATTATCTTGGCTCATGACAGGTAGGAATGGATGGGGCAGCCACTTCTGAGAATAAATAACACAGGTATTAATGATGCACAAATATCAGCAGTTTACAAAAGTCACTGGTGTGGCTGTTTTTAACTGTGACCCCTCCACAGAGTAATGTTTTAATAGCCAAACTCTTTAGTATGGAATTGTCCAGATAAAAACTGGTTAGGATGATACTAAAACTTTATTAAAACATGCATGAAGATGGAGGTATGAAGGGGGCGAGTCTGTTCATAAATATAAATTGGACTACTGCAAACTGTTAACATGGAGAGGGGGATCTACATTGTACCACCATAGATGGAAATAGAAAGGAATTTTGGTTACTTATTGGCAGCCATGTTTAAAATTAACTTTTGAAAATGAACACGTTCAGAACTACCCAGTAGCAAACAAAAAGTGGAGTAATCATTCCTACAGACCTGGTTTGATGCCAAAACTAGTAAGTATTGAAGATCACTCACTGCTTTGATAAGTAATATTTGGCGGAAGGAGGACTCAATAGCAGAATATCTTTCTTGGAGCATGAGAAAATGTCCCGTGATGTCTAGGCACCTAGTATGCTGTCATAGAATAGATAATCATTTCCCTCTCCTATTAATAACTTGCTGAGAGCAATAGGAATGCTGTCGATGTTGATGTGATCACATCTCATCAAGACCTAGACTAATAGAATTTTCATGTTGTTTTCATCTTTATGTTCAAAATGAAACCCCAGGCCAGTTCTAAAGTCTGAGTTTCTCCTCTGTATGAACACCAGCATTTTCAGCACGTTAAGAAGCAGCACCTGATCGCAGTGTTTGTTCAAATGAAACAACGTTTTATTTCTGGTTTTTGTTTTAAAGAAAAACTAAGGAGCAGTCCTACAGAAAATATGTGAAGAAAATGCACTGCTTATAACATTCACTTAGACTCAATAACCTTACACAGTGAGACAAAGCAAGATACCATAGTGGGATTGTATAATCGGAAGATGCTGTGCAAGACATATAATACAAGTCCGTCTGCTGTATTTAGCATTAGTGAAGTCTATACAAGAGCAGTGTGTAATTTGGAGCACTCTAGTTCAAACAAATCCGTGGCCCAAGGCAGAACAGCTAGAGAGATGCAGCAAGAATGTGATCATACATCCAGAAAAAAAATGACCTATGAGAAAACACTGAGCAGAAGAGGGTTCTTTTAGTCCCCATGGTAGGACTGTAAAGAGATGTATATCCTTGCAGTAAAACTCTGGTTGTCTGATCTTTGTGTTGATGTGTAAGAGAAGAGGCAATGGGAAGTGACTTCATTTGTTGTGATGGGAGGGAAGGAAAAACACTGCAATGGAGAATGTGTAGCCTTCCTCATCAGGGGCTTTAGAATCAGGGTGAACAGGGAGTAGTGTCATGTGTGGGGGTAGGCAGATGAAGGTAGCTGCCTGAAGATCTTTGGAGATCCAGGAACTTGTCAGTATAACCTTTGGAGTTTTTTAGCTCCTTTATTTGAACAAAAAAAAAAAAAAAAAAAAAGCCTGCTGCTTAGGATTTCTGTTTGCACTTTGCAAATAATGATAGAATTAGAAGGACATAAAAATGGTTCAGTGAGAATCTTTGTGTTCTCTTCTCAGTAGTAACAGTGATTAAATGCACAAGATCAGGATTTGTCTAGGAACGGTGCAAGGAGTCCTACAAAGCCTTATCTAGGACAGGATAAGATTTAGCTCTGTGCTGTGGTCCTAAGGCCATTCTTTCATGGGAGTTCATTATTCCCTGTTGCTGAGGTGTGGGGTTTTGGGGGTGGGTGGTGATTTTCTTCTTGTATTTTGTTTTATAGGGTTGTTGGAAAGTTACTTTGCGGGTCTTTGAAATACTCAGCTGTACCTCTGCATGGCTCTTCACATTCTGCTTGGGATCATAACAGCTTTCTCATTTGTATGGCATGAGTAAATATGCCTCTGTTAGGACAGAAATGAGGTCACTTGTAGTTATTAAATAAAGACAGCTGTTTAAAGTAGCATGTTTTCAGAGCACACCATAAAAATTGCTGGAAGATTTTTCTTCACTTTCTTAGCTCAAATTATTTGAATAAGCACTTTAAACTTTCATTTGCTCTGGATAATTAAACTTGAACTGAAATGTAACAAATGAAACTGAAGTTTGTCCAGGTTTCTCCTTTCAGTTTCTAATGGTACTTTTTTGTCTTTGCAATTAAAATCCCAATGTGTAATGAGTTGCCCAGAGACGAATCTGGGAAGTTGGGTTTCTTTTCTCCAGATGGTGGGCTTGAGTCAGTGATAACAAAAGAGAATCCCTGACCCATGTTTTGACTTTTTTTAGTGGACATGAATGTTTTTCAGAGTGTCCTCAAAATGCTTATGTTTTAGGAACACCAGTACTGTTCTTTTACTGCTTTCTGATAGATTCTCCCCTGTTGAATTTGAATAATGTTTAATGTTCTTGTTTGGAAAATTTTTTCAACTAATGGGCTACTAATGAATGATTTTAGGAATGAGAACCTTTGAACCTTCAGGATAAGACCTCTGATTTTGGGTGTTTTGGGTTTTTTTAATCTGTAACTGTAGTGATCTTTAATATAACTGTAATGTATCTTTATAGGGATGTGACTGTATAAATATTTTTGTCTGTAGTAAGAATCATCTGTTTCAAACAGAACTGTTTGTGAAGGCCCTTGACTCTAGAAAGAAGTGGGCTGCTGTCAGTGGTTATTGCAGATTGACTGAGGGGTTTTTATCTTGCTGCTTTAGAAGACTCCTACACAGATTTCTGAATTGTCTGGGTTTTTTTAAACGTTTTCTGTAAATCCTGAAAGGAGAAAGGGAGAATAAAGCACCAAACCATGAGTGTGAATCAAGCTATTGCTACTTGTTTTGTTAAGCGATACTGTCTCATCTCTTTATGCTCTCTCTTCTCATCTGTACTACCTTAAACTTAGGATTGAAGATCTTTTGGGCAGAAATTGTTACCCAGTGCTGTGCTGATTAATCATCTGGCATAATGGAGTCTTTGTGTGAATATGACTTCTTGTCCCCATCAAAATACAAATAGTAACATTTTAAGATGAAAGCATTGTGAGGATGTTGCAAGGGATTTTGTAGAGTATTATGGTCCTCTGAAAATGCAGGGGGAGAATTATACTTGACATCAGAGTATTACTTATCTGAAAAAACTTAGTGCTTGTGTAATGTGTAGTTAACTACTCAGAAAATATTAATTGGGCCTGTAGCTTATTAACACTGAGACATATTGAAGCAGCTTTCATAAGAGATACATGTATTTGCTCTAGAATGGTTTGTGTGATGAAGTTGTGTTCTCTTACCTAGCAGTTTGAATTGCTTTAAACTTCAACATTAACTCTGAATTTAAAGGTTTATGCTGCTTGTTTATTCCTAGGATTTTCCTAGGAAGCAGCCAAATGTGAATGCTTTGGGAGCTGTGTGCCCACATGCTGCTTTTTGTTTATGTTGCAGCAGTACTTACCTGGAGTGTATGCCTTGATTGAAAAAAGCCAAGCTGGGTGGTGGTGGTGTGGAACACAACTTGTTCTGCGTATTGGTGGGCTAATGCAGAAAAATTGAGATCTGTTGATACTGCTGTTCAAAGATAATGGGATATATCTTACCTTTTTGATCACAGTCAAGCTGTAATGTTTTCTTCCGCTTTAACAGGCTCTCAGGGATGCAACCGCTCAAATTCCTTTTATGTAATTTTCACATGGATTGTACAGTTTCCAAAATCCATGTTGGAGCCTTTCATAAGCAGTTGTAGTTGTGTTTCTCAAAGAAAATTTTCCTCTAGTATTAGTTTTTTGCACCTTGCCTTACACAGTATGAATTACTTGCAGACTGATATAATATTGTGGTCTCTTGTTTCTTTGAATGTGTTTACACTGGAGCGTGGTAGATTCAGGAAGACTTGAGAATTTCCTAGAATAAGTTTGTTAAATCATGCTGACATATTAGGATGTCTTATACTGAATTTTAGGTAGCCTAAACTATCTCGCTGGGGTTCTTTTTTCTTCAGATGAATTTAAACGGGGACGCAAAGCAAGAGCTGTAACTTGGCCTTATTAAAATTCTTACAGTTCACAACCTAATAGAAGCCCCTGTTTTGTCAAGGACTTACAGTATGAGTGGATATCTAAATCTGTCCTCTTCAAGGCAAGTCTAGCATACATTTTCAGCTTTAGTTGAAAAAGGTCCTGACTTCTTTCCATCAGTATAAGATCTTCAGGTTTGATTTATCTAAACATCATTAGCACTTGATGAGTCTTCAGACTGCACATGCCAAGACTGGATTGTGAGAAACAGGACAGCAGAAAATACAGGATTAAGTGAATGGTTTTATTTCTAACCCACTAAACTCCAGCTCAGTTGTTTAACTCGTATCACTAGTAACAGAAAGGAAGGACAAAAAGAAGAATAATGTGAAGGCAGTATTTTCCAGTTTTGCAGTTGTCTGAATTGGTATGCACTTCTAAATAGGAATAATGTAGATGATATTTCTCTCCATTATCAAGCAATATGGTAATGATTAATCTCTATCTCACTTGGGTGGTTTGGGGGTTTTTTTGTACTGTAAAATGTGGACCCTGGGCTAAACAAGTTGTAGAGCTGGCTTCCCATCCCTGTGCTGGGGGTGCAGAACGGTAGGCAGCAACAGGACTGCCTCCCAGCAGAAGGATCTAGGGCAATCCTGGTAGAAATCTCAGCGGCTTGGTAACTGCCAGCTCATGTGGGTTGAGGGCAGTCACCAGGGTGTAAGTTAGGGAAGCACAGTGTTGGAGCACAGAAATGGCAAAAAGAACCGCAGGGAACGCGCAGGCAGGGAGAACCTGTGTCTGGGTCCTTGCGCAGCTTTACTGTGACAGAGAAACTTCTCATTTTTATTGAAACAAAGTTGGTTTAAAACTGGCAAAACAAAGCTTAACTGATTTTTCAGAGACTGATGTTTAGGTTTATCGTGGTATATGTATTGTATATTTATTTTTTTTTCCACAGAAACCTGCTAATATTTTAGTTATGGGTGAAGGTCCTGAGCGAGGAAGAGTAAAAATTGGTATGTTTATATCTTTGATAAGTCCCAGTGTAGCATTTAAGTTAGAATGTTCTGAAGGTGCAGTTGTACCACGTAGTCACTGTAATACTAGTATGTGCCTGGGCACATTGCCTAAATGCTGCTTTCTGAGTGATGGGCCTCTTGTTATTAGCCCCATGCACCAGTTCTGACCATGAAATGCTGTAGCTTCATCAATACAAAGTGGAAAATGTCATTATGTTTTGTTTAAGTGGGTGTTTGTGTGGGTTGGGGGATTTTGACATGGGGATGAAGATGACAGCTAGCTAGGGGAAAGGAGGAGAAAGAAATGGGATTTTAACATTCCCTCCATTTACCCCTGTAGTGCCATGACATTATATTGCTGCTGCTTATAAAATCTAAATAGGGAATTACTCATTGCTACAAACCTTAAATTTTTATAATGGAATCAAGGTGGCATTTAGCCTGCACAATCTTCTTGAAAGGGGAGGCAGTCTCTTGGAGATAAATGCAAGGGATCTTAAAAGTCCAGAAAACACAGTAATCCAGCCAAAATGCTTAGTAACAACTACTGCTAAATGCTCAAACTGGGGTGTACCAGGGTAGGAACACTTTCCCCAACACTTTCCACACTACTGTAACATTTTCTGGTGGAAGTTATTGGTCACAGTGAGACGATAATTTGTAAAGCTTCAATTGTTTAAAAATAAGCAAATAAATAAAGATTAACTGTAGTCTAACAGTAATAAGCTATACCAAATTGTGCGTTAGTGTGACGGTGCTTTGATAGCAGACTGCTAATGCACAGCCTGCTTATATTTATTTTGGTAATGCAGCCCCATTTGGAAGGGTTTTTTTTAAAGCTAGTTCATCTTTTTCATCCCTCTGGCTTTCTTTTATGAGATTATTCTGCATTGTGGCTCTGTACTCTTACTGTTTTTGTTTATCTGAACTCTATTGTTAATCACTAGTGTAGTGACTCAGGGTGGGATTTTCTTGGAGTGTTCAGTGCTGCTCTAGGGCTTCCCTTGTCCTTTGAAATCCAAGGAGCAGATGGGCTGAGGCTGAACACTCCTGCAGATCCTACCCTGAAAGTTATTAATGCCCTTCCAAGGTTTAAGGTTGATGGTAGAGACTGAAGTTCTTTTCCGTACAAAACAGGTACAACACAGACAGTGGAAGGGAAAATTTCTTCCTGTTACCTTATTCTTCATGGAGTGGTTGCTTCCCAAATTGAGAACGTAGGTCATACTCAGGCATGTTCACTTTCAACTGTGGTGGTGATACTTGCTGTACACAACTACTTGCTAGTAATTATACACAGACCACCCATTTATTTCTTAATTTATAGTTGGGAATTAATTTGGGAATAACTTAAACCACAACTAAATTTAGTCAGTCTCTGCTAATGGACAGGTGAAAGATTCTGTATTGGACCACCAGTCCTCTGAGCCATCCATTCCCAGCAGGGCAAGAGGGAGGGGAACCCTGGATTTCTAAGTGTGTTGTTAAAATGTAGATTTTTCTTACTAAGATACTGCCACAGCAGGAAGAGAATGCAGAAGTTATACCCATACCAAGAGCTTCTACTTTTCCAGTGTAACTAAGTTTTCTAAAAGATACATAACTGGTCTTTTAACTTAAAATAATTTTTACAGGCTTTTTGTGTCATTTTGAGTCATAAATTTATTTTCTGCCAACAACTTTTCCTTATTTTTCCATAGTTATTAGTGACTTGATATCTTGAGTAATCAGTATTTTAATGTAGAAAACTGTAAAATGTTTCTCTTTTTAAATGCAATAAAACAAGCATAAATAGGAATGCCTATGAAAAAATTACTAAGGATTGTGCAGTCAAGTTGCAGACCCATATTTACACTGCAGTTTTCCCACAGCCACTGAACTATATAGTGTGTAGGTCCTTTCCCCTCAGAATGGCTACTCATCTCATTTCATTCAAGTCTTCTCAGCAGATGTATATATCCCTACACCACAGTCCCTCTGCTTTGGGATTTGGGGAGTGGTGGGTTGGGAAAATAATTTGGTGGGGAGAAGGTGTCTATTCTAGTCTCTGCCCGTGTTCTCCTGTATCACTTATATTTGGTAGTTCACACAGCTTTCTAGGCAGTTGTGTACTACCAATTATAAAAAGCAGGTTTTAATGATATGATGCCCCCAAACAATTTAAAAATCATAGCCTAAATGGTATTTAGTCCTGGTATCTTGATACTGGAAATACTTCTTGACAGAAAATAAACAGGAAGGCAGATGCTGTAGGCTTAGATGCTTGTTTTGTGTGAAGAAAATCTTGCTATAGCTAACTTCATGAGGAGGGAGCTTTTGTGATCTGCATGTATGTATTATAAATCATTCTAACCTTTGCAGAACCTGCACTTTGCTCACATCTAAAATGCTGCTTCTTGAAAGACCATCCTGTAATAATAGAATATTTTACCAGAGAATATTAGGTAAAATGAGTCAGGATTTGCCAGTGTCCTGAGAAGTGAGTTGATGCGCTTTTTCAGAGCAGTGGTTAATTCTTTGGTCTAAATGGCTTATGTTAGTAATGATTTATAATGATATACTTTATAGGTGATGATATCTTGTAGCTGCTACAAAAGCTTTAAGAAAATCTCACAGAATTCATATCTGCTACAGTCTGCGTTTGCATTCTATTTAGCAGTGATGGTAGTGCTAACAAGTAAACTCAATCAGTTTGTTAAAGAAAAAAGGGTAGTTTTCCTTAAATTTTAAAGCATCTCTCTTTGAATTTTGCAGCTGACATGGGCTTTGCCCGGTTATTTAATTCACCTCTGAAGCCTTTAGCAGACTTGGATCCAGTAGTTGTAACATTCTGGTATCGAGCTCCAGAGTTGCTTCTTGGGGCCAGGCATTATACCAAAGCTATTGGTAAGTAAGTAATTTGGACCAAAACTTACTATTTTTTTTCTTCATGTAAAGTGTGCCCAAATATTGAAGCATTGATAAATAATACAGAGAACAGTAGCTGATTTAAAGGTGTGTTACTTATTTCTTAAAGAAGTACTCGACTTTGACAAATTGTTTAGTTTATTGTGGCTTCTGGCTATATGTAGGAGTGAAGTATTTCTGGGTTTTGGCTCCACATGCTTGGTGATGCAGTTTATGTATCTTTCATACAAGACTTTGATAAACATTGTTAGAGGCAATACAAAATATGGATGCATCTTTGAACTATCAGTAGAATCCAGATAATGATGATGAGCCACAGTACATTAATTTTATTGCAGAGGTTTTTGCCTAGTTTAAATAAATACATGAAGGAATGCACAGAATGGAGAATATGCTGGCTACACTGAAACTAAGATGTAAAAATAAGCTACAGTTTAGCCTCTGTCTGTTTTTCAAAGTGTAAGTGTAAACAGGAATTGCTTCAAGTAAAGACGTGGTCAGTTGTGCAACAGGCTAGGCTATGATGCTGCATCAGGCATATCCAGGACAAAACTAAGCCTCACAGAATGCTGATGCTGGGAGGATGGCATCAGTTACATCAGCTTGATGTTGCATCCTTTTTGCCACTTAGTTCATAGTTGCCAGTCTGCATTTAAAGAGCTTTGTCATGGCACAGTTGACTTCACTAGTTCCTGTTCTTGCCATTTCCCAGGTAAGGGGACACTGGCAGCTATGAAGAGCAGCTGTGATGTAGCAAAGGGGAAATAGCTCAGCCTTTAGTGGATGTCAGCAGCTTTGCCATGGAAGGAGGAGACACTGTAGGGAAGAGAACTGGGACGTTTCTCTTGCTAGCTGATATAGAGATGTTAAAACCTGACAGTCATTTTGGGGGAAGTAACTTCTGCAATGCTCCATTTACTTTGAACAAACATGGAGGTTGAGTGTCAGCAAATGTGTGGTTTCTGTAACCTGAAGTTCTTTCCTCAGACCCCAGGCATTGTTTTCTTTTTTAATGACCGTGTCAGTGTTTTTCTCAGAAGCTATAAAATATTTGACTTAGTGTATTTTCATTTGCTTTTCTGGTAATACTGTGTTTCTTTTGTAGATCAAATACATTTCTTTATATGTTCCCTTAAACTGCTTTATTTGTTGTATTTGCATGGTTCTTCACTTTACTGGCATTTTCTTCTGCTTGCAGCATGTGAAACTGCATGCACAGGCATAGCCTTTAGTGCATCATTTGTTTCAGCATAGATAAAAACTGACTGTATGAAAACACTGAGTAATGGGGTTATGCTCTTTGCATCATTTGCTTTTGTCCTTGTTCATGACCTTTTCTTGTTCATTCAAGGTTCAGTTAGCATTACTTTATGGAAGTTTAAAATTGCATTTGTATATACTAGGAAAAAAATCAACAAAACTGGGAGAAGTCAGGCTGGCTGATTTTGCATATTGGGACAGAGCAGTTAAACAGGTTTTGGGGTTTTTTATTTGTTTTAAATTAATGCTGTTAAAAAAAAAAAACAGGATGAGGTACATGGGCATGACCTAATTCTTCTGGTTGCTCCCTTTCTGCAAGATTTTATACATAGCCCTTGGCTTGTTCCAGTATCACTGCTTTTCAACTTGTCTTTTTTAGGTCATTTAATACTTACTAAACCCAGTGTTAATAGAGAGGGTGTACTTCTTGGCTGGGACAATATGGCAGTGAACGGGCAAGATCTTGGTTGGCTTTTTTCTTTTCTTATATATTATGTGTGGACACTATTCCAGAAAGCTTCCTTCTTTTTTTTTTTTTCCTAGTTCTTTGTCACATTCTCTTTTTACATCAGTAAATGAGAACTATGCTTTAAAAAACCCGTAAAAAGCTTGCGTGGTACATTCAGCTCCTGTGTGGTTACTGGACTGTGTACTGCCTCCGTCTGTAGCTAAAAGAAAAAGTTGAGCAAGTCTTGCACTTCTGCGATGGGAACTTGAAATTTTCAGAGCAGGGACCTTATCTCTGATAAGCTAAAAACTAACATTCTACCTCACCAAGATGCTTTTGGAAAGATTAATTTGATTTCTTTTTTGATTTCTGTTCTTTTTCCAAGATATTTGGGCCATAGGGTGTATATTTGCAGAGCTGCTAACATCAGAACCAATATTCCATTGTCGACAAGAAGATATCAAAACTAGTAATCCTTATCACCATGACCAGCTGGACAGAATATTCAATGTAATGGGATTTCCTGCAGGTACACACTGTATTTATTTATTCTCACTGCTGTTCAAAGAAAGATATCGATATTGCTTTCTTTGCAAGTGAAGGTGGCAGCTGACAGAAGCAACAAAGCTGTTCAAACATGATCTTTATTTCATGAGTTGTAAATCTAGCATCTCATGGTCATATTAGCTGTTTCTCCAATTATTGATAGCACTCTTCATGTATACGTGCGCCAATGTTTTATAATTTTAAAAGATCATGTTTAATTGTGGATGAGTAAAAATCAGAAGGAATATTTCTGTATTTCTTCTGTGCTGATTCTAGATTTGGAAAGTGACTGGCGATTGTATGAAACCAAGCAAAAATCTATGTATTTAGTGAGTATTATGCAGATGTTTAATGAGTGATAAATTAAGCACAGCATCTGGAAAGGGGGAGGGTATTTATTTTTCCTGGTAGAAACCTTTCTTTTATGAAGAAAATTTCTTTATTCTGAACCAGAACAACGAATTGGTTGCATGAACCAAAACAAATTACAATGTGGGTATCACTTGTTGCATTTTCCCCTCAGTGTTGGTCATATCTTGGTTTTCTACAGGCTGTCTTGCATCTTTTCAGTTAATGCTTTGTCTTCTAGTGTTCATCTGATTGCAGATGCCAGAATAACAGAGGCCTTATTTTTACTTTTTGGTCATTTTTTTTCCTCACTGCTTGTGTTCTTTGCTGTTGTCCATTATCTGTTAATGATAATTTTCTTTACTGTTCTACTGGACTTTCTTCTTCCTATCATACGGATTTTGTGGTTCTAGAATATTGTTATTAAATTTGCTCTTATTTTTCCCTTTCACTTTTTCTTTGTCCTGTATGTAGTTTGCTTCCATACCACTGTATGAGACTCCTGGAAATGTTGCCTTTGCATACTGAATATTTGTAGTTTCTTGGAATTGCCCCTTAATTTTGCTTCTGTAAGCAATACTGTCCTTTTCTGCTTTTACCCTAGAGTTTTATTCTCTATGTGCTTTTCTTCATTCGTGTTTTACATTGGTTTTGTGTAGCTTACGTAAGTAGGTGGCACTGTCATTATTGTTTTCTGATTGGTTTAAATAATCCTTTCTAATGGTTTGCATTTGATTTTTCAGGGTCTTTGGTTCTTACCAATAAATATTACTTTTCATTTAATAGCAGCAAATTTTTTGTTTGTTTTGTTAACTGACGTTTGTCATATTTGGAAGTTTCTCGTGTCTTTGGGATAGGGAAAGAGAAGAATATTTTACTTAAATAAACAGTAATTATCTAATTCCTGGTTTATTTTCTTAACATTTTTAAGCTCCCAGTGTTCTGCAGCTGTGATAAGACTTAGTAGAGCTTTGACTTGAGTCAAACTACTTGTCCACAGAGCATTTTCAGGAGTTTCAGTGCATAATACATTTGAGGCCTGGTGCTGGTAGTGAGGTTTTTTTTTGGTTTATATTTAAATCCACTGCAGGCTTTGTCTACACAGAGAAGTTGAGATTAAATATTATTTGAGTGTGCAGTTGTTACTTTTTCTTAACTTTTTGTTGGCTAACATCATTACTTTTAGTTTGATACAGCAGAAGTTTTCCCAATACCTCTGGGCATTTTCTGATCACTAAAGACAGTGCTGTCAGAATGGAAAATCCCATAGAAGGAGATAGTGCTTCTGGGGGTCTTAGTTGCTTCTGTTCTGAGATCCCAATGCTGTCTAAATAAAGGAAGTAACAGTCTGGAAGAGTGCAAGCACAATGCCTAATATGTTTTTCTTATGTGTTGTCTTTTGGGCATATGGTGATCTTCACTGTGGCTTGCAGCTGCTTTTTACAGTTCTTGAGTTAATCAACATGCAGCTGGAACCTCTTAGGTGTTGGTAAGATTTATTGTGAAGAGGTGATGAATGGATTGGAGCCAAGGACCACAAAGAGCTAAGTAACTGCAAGGTTAGAGAAGCAGACTTAAAACATCTGAAAAAACCAGGGCTACAGAGATACTTGAAAAGCCTTTGTTTTACTCAGGGTAAGAGAATAAAATATTACTAATATGCATTGATTTTGCAGATAAAGATTGGGAAGACATAAAAAAGATGCCTGAACATTCAACTTTAATGAAAGATTTCCGTAGAAACACGTAAGTCTGCTTTCAGTTGAGCTTTCTTAAGAAAGCATAACTTTACTTCTCCCTCCTACACTGAATTTGTTGTAGCTCAGATGTTTTCCATGTAAATGCCAAACAAGGACTATGAAATGGTTATGACTGAGATTGTGAAAAAGAGAGTTGTTTGATAGTGATGAACTTTGCCTGCTGAGGTGGTGTGAATCAGAAGAGTAGCCAGGGGTAGACTGTAAATGGTGAGGTGGCAGGTGTGGAACGGGTGATGCCGGTAAGACCCCACACAGCTCTGAAGATTGCAAAGCACAGTTTGTCACAGCTGGTTCCAAACCCGTGGTACTGGAAATGATTCTTCTGTAATAGCTGCACAAGAGATCTGGTAACCTTATGCTACTTCCAGCAAACAGTGGGTGTAATTGTCAGCTTACAAAGGCTAAAGAAAAGAGTACTTGTCAGTCTTGCTGTCACATTGCCAGAGTCTAATACCTGCACTTAAGACCCTGCTTACGCTGCTGCCTTGTTTCCATGCTGAGAGATTTGGGGCTGTACTGTTACATACATTTCTTGCATCTGCCATGATCTTACAACCATTTGGAAACCTTATTTCTGAGCTCCTCATAAAAAAATGAGTTTTTGGATGTTCTCATAGCAACCTGTACTTTGCAGGAGAGTGTTAAAATGGTTTAGCATTTGTGTTCATGACTGGCATTAGAAATACACAGAATGCAACTATACAGAAGTAAAATTGCTAAAAGGCAGATTAAATCCAAGTGTTAGTTTGCTGTATGCATGTGGGTTCAAAGTGTGCTTTTTTTGTGGGTACGATGCATTTTTACAAGCATGTGAGGGAGAGATGCATTTCTGTAGTGTCTGAATGATTTTTAAGCAGTCTCCAGTGTTGGTAGTTGTGTTTGTTTTCCTGCTTTGTGCATTAGCAGTGGAGACTAAATGGTTCTTATTACTATATTTTGTGGTTATTAGGAAAGCTTTGCAGTATTGGTGATGTGGATATTAGAAATATCACATTTTCTTCCTTTTCTAGGTATACCAACTGCAGCCTTATCAAATATATGGAAAAACATAAAGTTAAACCAGATAGTAAGGCATTCCACTTGGTAAGTTCCTCCACTTCCCAGCTGCTCTCTCTGAATAGCCGTTCTCTTTACTTTGATGTTTCCAACTTTAATTAAATGCTTTCAAGCTAAAATTGTAAGGTAAATGTATTATTTGGGGGAGGAGGAGTGGATAGGACTGGAGGAAGAAAACAGGAAGCTTTTTGATCTTGGAGGTGAGAGAAATAAATTGGAGAAAAGGGAAGATGGTTATGAGGCCTGTGTGTCTGAGGACCGTGTTGCTTTTGTTCAAGTCGTTGGAAGATGTACCTTCTCTTATCAGACTTTAAAGTTTTGAAGCAGCTGTCTTTTTTTTTCCATTCAGTTCTTTTTCTTCCATATAAATTTTGGAATTTATCCTTCAGCCAGAGCTGCTCTGAGGAAATACTCTTCTTGTGGCGTGCTGCATGAGCAGTTTTAAACGGGCATTTCCAAGCAGATGAATTATACTGCAATAGCTAAAACAGAATCTGTTGTCAAGATTCGGATTAAAACCAAAAATGCAACCGATTTGAGTGAACTTTGCAGGAAGTTACCTCGCAGTTGTGCCATTAGGCATCATTTGTGAAGTGTCTCTGCCCTCTAAAGTTAAAAGTTGGTGCAATACTAGGGATGCTTACATAAGTGAGGAAACTAGTCCTTTTGATGGAGATTTGGGGGTTTTGTTGGATTTTTGTATCCAATCACAATGGAAGCTGCTGAGCAGTCTGTGTATTTGTATGTAATGCAGAAGATGTTTATGTTGATACATGAAGAACTGAAGTGCTCATAATTAATCCAGTTTTTACCATGCAGCTATTCATAACAGAGCTTCAGAAATGCATTTTTAGTATTTACCAAGGTGATCTTATGTTTTAATATGATAATAACATACTTTAAAAAATACATATTTGACTTAGCAAGTTGTTTACGTCTATTATTGTAAAATGTGTCAGAACTAATAATTACAGCACTAGTAAGTCCAGAGATCATGGTCATTGTCAAAAATTGAAATGTTTGGATTTCCCAACTTGAATTAGCCAGGTTTTTTTTCCCCTCTTGCATTCGTGCATCTGGTCCCTTTCCACATGCGGAACTGTTGTTGTTAGCATGAGACAACTTTGGCTCCTTCCTGCTTTTGCAGTTCACTGGATTGGGCTTTAGGTTTTTTTTGTTTGTTTTTTTTCCCCACTTTCACTTTCCTGAGTTTTATTTTTCTTTCCTACTTACTTCTTTATGCCCTAGAAAATGGGTATATGCAGCAGCTGCTTCTCAATAACTGAGGCTTCATCTTCCATACGGTTACCTCGGTCCGTATGAACGGTAGCGATTGCGGCATTCAGTGCTGATGCATAAAGTTTACTGCTTTTTCACTTTGTCATTGAAATTATTCCATTTTATCATGTGAAATTTTAGTTATAAAGTTTTTAAACAGAAAATACTCGTAATTGTAAGTGGAAGGTTCACTTCTGTGCTGGCGCCTGCACAAGGGGGCAAAGTAAGAGTATTGATCCCCTGCGTGATAATGGTTGCACAGTCATTAAACTTTCCTTGTGGTTTCTGTTTCCTGTTGCTGATTATGACCCGAGTTTGCTCACGTTTTGTGAGCATGTGATGGACAGCTTTATGCAACACAATTGCCAGAAATGATGCCAGAATCTTGCAATATTTTTTGATTGTGAAGTTTTTCAGCACGTTGTCAATTGTTTCTCATTTTTTTGCCTTCCCCTTTTCTGGCTCCTGGGATTGCTTTTTGAGCTGTTTGAAAGGACAGGAATTGTTCTGTTCAAACTGATATTCTACAAAGACTACATGCAGACTTGGGAGGGCTGAAATAACATTGTGAGTCCTTGTTGATGATGTGACAAACAAAACTGGATTGATGGTTGTAATACATATTTATTATGTTCTTAACTGTGCTATTAAACTGACAGCTGAGGAGAGAAAATGTACTTCCCTAACTTTAGCTCTCTGCAGCATGGAGGTCTGCATTGTGGTTGTGTACAGTCACTTAATAGCTAGTGAAAGGAGGTGACCTATTCAGACACAGGTCATGACACTGGATCTCTATAAAAAGGAGAACTTAATCACATGAAAATATAAATAGCAGATGTAAAATTGAGTATTTATTTGTATATGTAGCTTCTGCATATCTTGTTAGATCTGTGGTTTATTAAAAATCTATAGACGGAATGTGTAGCATTTCTTTTAAAGATCACTGTCTCTTACATCCTACTGTAGTTTTGTCTTGGACACTGTATGCTATAGTGAAACGTGAAGACTTGCTATTTTCCTGTTTCTGTGTGGCCGGAAAGGCTGAAAGAGCTGGCATTGTTCAGCCTGGAGAAGAGAAGACCCTGGGGAGACCTTGTTGTGGCCTTTCAATATATAAAGGGGGCTTATGAGAAAGACCGGGGGAGACTTTTTTAGCTGGGCTTGTTGCAATAGGATGAGGGCTGATGGTTTTAAACTAGAAGAGGGGAGATTCAGGCAGATGTGAGGAACAAATTTTTACAATGAGGATTGTAAAATACCCTCACAGGTTGCCCAGAGAGGTGGTGGATGCACCATCCCTGGAGACATTGATGACCAGGGTGGATATGGTTCTGGGCAACCTGATCTAGTTGAAGATGTACATACTCATTGTAACCCAAACTGTTCTATGATAAATTCTGCTGTTAAGTCATGGGAACTCTTGGAATGTTTTTATTAGAACACTTGTGACTGAACTGAGTGTCCTGGGCTTTGCAGGTGTTCAATGGGAAATGAAGTTACTATTTTAACAAAAGAGAAGAATTTGTTTATGGCATTTATGGTTGTGGTTTTGAGTTCAGATGCATTTGTATCAGCTTGTCTTTCAGGAATAATAGTGAAGTTTCTGTTAATTGTTTTGGTAATGCAGAGCTGTTTATCTTTTATTTTTGCAGCTTCAGAAATTGCTCACTATGGATCCAATAAAGAGAATTACCTCAGAACAGGCTATGCAGGATCCCTATTTCTTAGAAGATCCTCTTCCTACTTCCGAGTAAGTGGTCGGCTTATTACCCTATCAGTATATCTAGAGATGCTTTAGAAATGTGTGCTTTCTCTCTGCTGTGTTTTTGAATAGTGAGACAAATACTTACTGTCTAACAAGCAAAGAAAGCTGCAACCACAAAAATGCCATTTGTGGGTTTTAAAATTAAGTAGCATTCTTACTAATCTCTTGCTTTATGGAACTTCGATCCTATTAGTCACAGTACTAATCTTGTTACTCACTGACAGGTTGATTATGCATGCTGCAGATCCTTGTAGACAACTGCTAAGTGCCCATAGGTCCACTTCTCTGCTCCAGAATGCCAGATGACATTATCTAATTAGTTTACTTTTTTCTGTCTTAGCCTTTGTTGTAAAATCAGTGGGTGAGGAAGTCAATTCTGTGTCTCTCTGCTGTCATCCCGAACAACTTAAATCCATTTTCTGTAGACGTTCCTCTTTGTTTGTGTAGGGCCATTTACAAAAGGAAGAAAATTCAGGGACAGTGAATGATTTCATTAAAAATTAAGCCTCCTCCCAAAAGACTAGGCAGAGAGCATGATTGTATATCCTTTTAAGAAAGCTGTTAGTGCTATTAGTGCATCCTGTGTATGATTCTCTACTGTTATCTAGGGAAGGATTTATGACATATGGTATGTATATTTATAAGCAATTAATTAAAAATGAAATTATTTCATTAAAACCTACTAGATTATTTATAGCAGCTCCTGACCTGTCTCTGTGATTTAATGTTGTCATATGAATGACTTAAGTTTGCAGAAACTGCATTTAGGACAGTCTTTGGGTTTTCCTTCACTTTAGGTTGGCATTTTAATGTGAATACACAAAGAGTAGTGCTAACAAGTGTACAGAGACTTGATTATAAATACATTCTACTGATTAAGGGTGGGTAAATATTAGCTTGCAGTCGCAGAAGCAAATTCATGTGGACCATGAGATAACGAATTGCCAGATGAAATTTCTCATTATTTTTTGAACTTGGTTCAAGGTGATTTTATTGTTTGTCAGTGGAGTTTCCAGGAGTATTTTTAGTTAGTCCTGAGATTGTGCACTACGCAAAAGCTGGATTAAGATAGCTGTTTGTGCCCTTGCAGATATCAAATGGGCCTTGTACCTTTCCAGCCATCAGTTTGGTCCCCGGTTACAGAAACCCTGAAAACTCTTAGGAGCTTAAATAAGTGTATAACAGGCAACTGAAGAGTAAAAATGAATATCAATAGGTTTATTATGTTTAGAATATGATGAAAGACAGGAAAAACTTCTCCATTAGTTATGTACTGTGACTCAGGCAGCTTGAAAGTAGCATGGGTGTGAAATATGAATCTTACAGGTTTAACCCTTCTGTTCTAATACAGTGATAAATAGACTTTTTTGGGGGGCAGTGTTTTTGCAGGTTGTCAAATCCCTTACCCAAAACGAGAATTTTTAACAGAAGAAGAGCCAGATGATAAAGGAGATAAAGTAAGTACTGGAAGAACAGCATCATCATGCTTCACTGGCTTTCACACTGTTTCCTGTGTTCATGTTATTTCACGTGCTGCTTTTGAGTTGAAATTTTTCTTTGTGTTTAAACAATTGAGAAGAACCAGCAGCAGCAGCAGGGCAATAACCATACTAATGGAACTGGTCACCCAGGGAACCAAGACAACAGTCACACACAGGGACCCCCACTGAAAAAAGTGAGAGTTGTTCCTCCTACCACTACCTCAGGTGGACTTATTATGACCTCAGACTATCAGGTATTTATTCTATTCATATATTGGGTGTTTGCTTCTCAAGTTTACAACAGTGTTTCTTTAAGCTAAAAAAGTAACTTTATAACTGTCACTGTATTAATTGGTATTTTTTTGGTATTTTCAGCTGTGTTTTCAGATTCATTTAGTTAGTGCTTTGCCTGTAAATTGATATGCTGATGTTCTTTATGTTAGCAATAAGGAAATCAGGATCAAATATTATTACAGTTACTGATTTATTACATTCATGTTAGGGAATGTTGATTGTGGACTAGGAGCCAGTTGTGCTATGCTCTGTACCATTCCTTTTTTGAACAAGCCTGTGATGGCAGGAGGCAAAGGATATTACAATAAACAAGCTGTGAAATAAGAGTTCAAGCAAGCATTTTAGTGGGGTAAATGGATGGAAAGCAGTATTTTGGATGATGATGCTGTCGTAATCTCTGTTTTGAAGGCCAAGGAGGATTCCAGGTTGAGTAAGACTAGTATTATAGATCTGGAGAGACAGGTGAGGTGGTGGCAGTCAGTGAGTGAGGAAGATAAGGAGTGTAGGAAAAACGCTGGAGGAAAGCTTGAAAGCTGTGTTCTAGTCTTCCTGCATTTGAGCTTGTGGTCAGATATTAGGAAATCAGAAGAGTCTGCAGCAGAAGAATGTCTGAGAGTCACCCCAGGGAATGATACCTGAATTTGTGAGTTTAGATGATGTTACTCCTGGAGACTGGGGAGAAGAGAATTAAGGACACAACTGTTAGTAAATGCAAGTTAAGAAATTGCAGAAGAGGGACAAGGACTGATATGCATAGGAGCAGTTGTAGAGGGGGTAGATTTTGGAAGCCTAGGGAATACATTTTAAGAGGAGATATGCTGGTGGAAACGATAGAATCATAGAATAGAATCACAGAATGGTTATGGTGGGAAAGGGCTTTAAGATCATCTAGTTCCAACCCACCTGCCAGGGGCAGGGACACCTACCACTAAACCATGTGTCATGGGTTCAGCAGCAGCAGTCGTCTTTCCCCTTTAAGTAGTAGCTGGTGAGCACTGTGTTTTGGATTTTTTCGACTTGGGAACAGTGCTGATAACCCCAGTGTTTATAGTTATGGCTTGGAGTGTTTAGGCTGGCCAAGGACTTTCTGAGTTTCATGCTCTGCCAGGGAGGAG
>JASSUY010011441.1:0-13145 GCA_032466535.1 Forpus xanthops | reverse complement strand
GAATGGGTTGCCCAGGGAAGTTGTGAATGCTCCATCGCTGGCAGTGTTCAAGGCTGTGTTGGACATAGCCTTGGGTGACATGGTTTAGTGGGAGGTGTCCCTGCCCCTGGCAGCGCGGTTGGAACTAGGTGATCTTAAGGTCCTTTCCAACCCTAACTATTCTATGATTCTATGTTATGAGCAGATGCTATTATTATCATTCTGCTTCCTGGCCAGCTGCTCTTGGGTTTCAGCCTGATTTTGGTTCCACCTTCTTACCAGCCAGAAATAAGCAGCTTTCACAGTGTAGCATTTCCTGATAGTGATCTTGCATGCAGTGCACACACAGTATGTTCAGTGCAAGCAGACCACAGAGTTTTTTGCAGAGGTGTTTCACAGACCTCACTCCTCAGAGGCAGGACTACAGATGCCTGTAACAGTGCCTGGGCTGTTTCAGCTTAAAACCGTGCTGTGAAAAAACCCTCTCAGAAGTCAGCATTCTTTAGCTATCATAGTTCTTTAGATGTAATGTGTCTGGTTTTGGAAATGTCTTGGCATGAAACACCCAGGGTCTGCTTGGGATTTGTTTGTTTTTGTGTTTGCAATATGACCAATCACAATAATAGAATTTAAATATCAGTATATACTGTAAGGTTTTGAATAATAAGATGTACATGCACCCATAATTATAAGATTACTTATGTCCACTTCCATAGGAACAAGACCATTTTGTTTCCTTTCAACATTCTGAAATGTGCCAGCCCCATAGTGGTAATAAACCTACAGTGCCCTACAACACAGGTGAGTGAAATACTGAGATAATGTATTCTCCCTGCCTCTTAATCATGGTGCTTAAGAGCTAGACACACATTTGTTTGATTTAAAAAATCATGTCCTTCAAAATGTAATACGGTTGGGTTATAGATGACCTGTACCACATGGTCTATGTAGCCTGTGGTGGTCAAAAAAAATAAACAGAAATCCACAAGATTATTTTGTATAAGAGCTGACAAAAACCCAGTCTGTTCAACTGAATGCAGCCATTTGTAACTTACAAATTCATCGCAGGCAGATGTTGAGTAGGAATCAGTGCATGCAGATAATACTTATGATTGATATCTAGGGTTTTTCAAAGTAGATGTGTTCAAGATGTGCATATCCCCGATGACAGGAGTATGCGGCACTTTGAAAAGTGAAGATCTTGAAAGCTTGTTCTTGCCTTGTGCCACAATTTGTACTCCCTTGTCTGTGCTGCAGCGTCTCGTGAAGCTGTGGAATAAACCCAGTCACTGAGCTTGTGTGGGTTAACGTCATCCTGATGTTTTTAAAATGAGACCGTTTCACTGACCTGCTCTGTTGGACAATTGCACAAACAGTTATGCTCATCTGTTCCATCTCTAAGGCAACAATTTACAGCATGGGGGAGGACTTAGGTGAAGGGCTGCTCTGATCCAACTTTTCTGCCAGAGTAATTGTACAGTGTAACTAAACTGCAGGTGACCGATATGGTCTTGGCCATGTTGACAGTATTCAGTGAGGAACGGTATTAATTTGGATGTGTTGTCACATAGTCACCATTTACTGATTCCAAATGTTGTCTCTTTTTGACTATCATTTAAAAATGCTTGCCCTTACTCCTGATCCCTGTCCTTGATAGATGTTCCTGGCCTATCAGTTAGTGTGACTGTATGGACTATTCAACACAGCTGAAGAGGTGGAAATCTCCAGCAGGGAAGAGCAAGAGCCCTCTTAACCCTGACCAGCTGCTGTCGGAATGAGAACTTCCTCTAAGCAGCAGGTTTGCTGCAGGAGTCCCTGTCTGTTCGCATGCAGACACTGACGCTGTTACCCTGCAGTCTTTAGACTCTGTTACTGGAACAATGCAGCCTGTTCAGAAATCCTGAGGTCTTTGTGTGGGATTTGACTGGGGCTGTGGGCAGGTTGGCAGTGGTCACGAATTGAGTAAGATGAAACACTTGTTGAAGGAGAGTTTGGGGGAGCAGAGTAATTTTATTGATTTCCAAATGTACAACATCTCCAAAGCAGAGAATGGTTTTGGTTGTTTGCTTCTGCAGATGGTTAATTCTCTGGTCTCTTGTAAAAAGGCTCTTTTGATAATTCCTCTTTTGAACTGCAAACAAGGTGTTTCATTCCTGTCCTGTTCATATCAAACAGCAGGAGGGAAAAAAACAAGAACTGTTTGAACACGTTCAAACTTAAACAGGGAAAGTTTAGATTGGATCTGAGGAAGAAATTCTTTCCTGTAAGGGTGGTGAGGCACTGGAATGGGTTGCCCAGGGAAGTTGTGAATGCTCCATCGCTGTCAGTGTTCAAGGTCAGGTTGGACATAGCCTTGGGTGGCATGGCTTACTGGGAGGTGTCCCTGGCCAGAGCAGGGGGGTTGGAACTGGATGACCTTAAGGTCCTTTCCAACCCTAACTATTCTATGATTCTATGATTCTATGGTGTGGGAAGAGCTTCAGTTTTTGAGTAAGACACTGGATTTGCAAACTGTTATTACAGTTAACTGGATCCATAGACAGGATGTTTCATTGCCTGTTTCATAGGAGGGAAGTAGAGGTTAAAGTGTATACTTGTTAGTTACCTGTTGACGCAGCAAGAGGAAACTTCTTTGTTCCTTGGCCTGTGGGTAGTGCACAGGACTGTAGCACTCGTGTAGAAGACCTCTTGCAGCATCCGCCCTGTTCTGGGGATTAGTACAGGATCTTTTTACCGAAGTCCCTCAGGTGAATCATGTATGGTAGAACCCCTTGAGGTGAAGCACCGCTTCGTGCATGATGTCCTCTGGTACTTGGATAGCAGAGCTTTGCAAAGCGTGTTTGGTTAGCAGAGCTCTGGAAACAGCAGCCTTCTGGAAAAGGCTGAAACTTGCTAAACAGGGGGACTTCAGACTACACGGGGGTGTTTGAGAGCACTAAGGAGTCAGACCGGCTGTACACCGGCATGGTTCCAGAGCCCAGCAGAGCCTCTGGGGGCAATGGGACAACTGCTTCTCCATTACACGAATCCTAACTTCTGAGTGGTTGCATCCATCAGACCCCAGTCCTTGCCTGATTTCTCACAGAAATCTGGTTTATAATGGCTGTACCTCAAGTGCTGAGAATTTCATTCCTGGTATGTGCACCCTTCCTGCTTTGTTACCAGGGGAACTTCATCATTAGTCAGTGGTAAAGTCTCTGCTGGATGATTTACTCAAAACCATGGAGCAGTATTTGACTGAGGAGGCTGTGTAGAAGGGTTGAACCGCTTTAGCTGCTCGAGGCCTTTTCTAAATAAAGTTTTCCTTACAATACGCTAGAAGGACATGAGTTGTGAACTGTGACAGCAGCGGCTGCACTGCCTCGCTCAGGACCCGCTGCTGAGGGGAGCAGAGGAGGACCTGGCAGATGGGGTTTTCCTGCTGTTAAAACCAAAGTTGTTTGTTGTTTTTTTTTTCCAGCAGACTGAAGCTCTGCAGCTGCACCGGAATGCATGGAGCCAACAGAGATACAGGCGGTGCTCGATGTGCCACGTAAGGGGAGAGACTTTGGGAAAGTATTTACTAGAGAATTCGAGAAGTATTCACCTAGGAAATCACAAGTCACTGTGTCCCTTTCCAAACGCTGCAGTAAACATTGCTGAAGGCAATTCCATAAAACGGGACACTTTTACAGGTGGTCTTTTTTCTTGCTTTTTGATGGCACTGACTTTCCTTACCTTTCTCTATCCCCAGTGTGTCTTCCTGTCTTGCAGCTTTGTGTCTCAAAGTGCCCAGATAGGTTTGTGAGCTACGTTGATATTCAGGCTTCCTGCAGATACAAATGCAGTCAGTGGAATTACTTCAAGCTGTTCTGCAAACCTGATTTTAACAGTCCTCTGCAAGGTCTGTATGTATCGAGAGGTGATGGAATGCTCTTTTTTCCTTAAAACAATGTGTAATACGCATGATTTTACTGAGTTGCAGCAAAGCTTTGAATTATTCTGATTTCACCATATAAGGAGTTGTCCATCATGTATGCTTTGACAGTGGTTTGGTCAGGGATGAAGGTCTTGTATCCACATCAAATCCCTAACTCTTTCGGTGACTGCTATTTGCTTGAAGAATATCTGCATCTACCCATGTGGTTGCAGTACTGTGGCAAGTATCCTTTACTACTTAAGTATTCCACAGCAGTGGAGCAGAGTGTCTCAAACCAGTTCTTAAGGCTCCTGAGTTATCTAGAGCTCCTCAGTAATTTGGCTATGAAAAGAAGTCTGTCACTCATAGAACTGATTTTGGACTCAAATATACAGTGTTATTTCTCCCATCCCTAAACCACCTGCAGTTCAACTATGTTAGTTGTGTTAAATTCTTACTCTTTAAGAGAAAATTAAGAGGGAGGCAAGGAACAATCACACAGTCATTACTGCCTTATCTGCTGATCCAAAGTAACTGGTCTTTTTTGTCACTAGAAAAGTAAAGAATAGTCTTTTCCCAAATCACATCGAGAGGTTGGATTCTCACATCCTGAATGTGTCTTGCAGCTCCACCAGTCAAGTTTGGGGAGGAGGCTACATAGTACAGTTTTGGGCATTTTATTCTGTTGTTCAAGCCCTACGAGATGAAGATCATCCTTTGATGATCATTCCAAGCAGGCCTTGTGAGTGGTTCTATTTCTTACACACATCTTAGCAGATTGTAAGCATTCACATGAAAGCGCAACTCCTGCCTGAAAAGTGTTTTGTGGCAGTATCATGAGGAGCTGGCTGTTACCTGGAGTGGCATCCATTCAGTTTTAAACAGCTTGAAAGTATAAAGATTTATCTTTTTTTTTTTTTAGAGTGCCATCCGTGGACATTTGGAGTATGACTGGGTCAGGCTGAGCTCCTTCTTGCTCTTGAATCATCACTGATAAGAAATGCTTTACAGCCCAAACTGTGCCTTCCCAAACATGTGAGCACCCAACTCAAGCTGTTGGCATGAAGGAAAAGCTATGACTGTAGGAAGGCTCATCTGGGCAGCTGTTGAAGCTCAGGTGGTACTTGAGCCCAGTTACAGGGCAGCTTGCTTTTCAGTGCTGCACATACTGCTGCCTATGCTGGGAGGCAAACGAATTAAGAGGACAAAAACCTGGTTTTGTCACTATAGTCAGCAGGTGTTTCTGAGTAGACAAGTACAGGTCTCAGAGCTCTAGAGTATCTGTCACTGATCTAGAAGCTCATGCAAATAAGAAACTGCTGTTTATTTTTCCATGCTTTAAAATTGACATCATGTAAACCAGGCACAGGCTGTCAAAAAGAGAAAAGAATGGATTAAATTATAAAAAATGAAAAATCTGTGTGAAAAATGATATACTGACCCAAAAGACAGAAAATCATTTGCAAAGAAGCTATTACCTTCTTTTAGACTTCAGCCAGAAGTGAAGAAACAGAGGGAGGAAAAGAGATATGGTAGTTGATTATTTCCTGAGAATAACTGGGGGTGTAGATATTGCAGACTGAATATTGACCCCAGGCATCAGTGCTTATTGGAACCTTATAAGGAAAGTGCAGAACCATTAGGTAAAGGTGAAGTACAGCTGTGTAGGACTGACCTCTTCCCTTTGGAATGAAAACAAGGACTTGATGTGGCAAAGAGCAAGGCAGTATAAATGAGTATGTAAACATCTGTCCTTGTCTCTCTTCTATAATCCCTTCCTCCCTCTGCCTAACCAATAGTTTCTGTCTCTTTTCTGTTGCTCTTCTCCCGGAATGTCTAGTGATGGTGGTGCTGGAGCTCACCTGGCACATGAGGAACTGACACTTGCTGTTATGTATTGGTTTGGGTGCTAATACCATTTGTGAAGAAGAAGCCACAATTTTTGCAGGCTGCCCAGGTGCTGACAGAGAGTGAATTCTGCATTTATTAAAACTTCTTAAACTGCCACAGATAGTACTGTTGTTATTTGGTAGCACCTAGAATCTGCAGTTGAACGCTGTGATCCCACCATGAGCTTGGACAAAAATTCCCAGAGCATGAAATCCCAATTTTGAATAGAATGACTCTTGCAAGAGTTCTCAAAGTCAACATTCCAATAGATAATCAGCTGGAAAACAATTGACCTTGACTCTGAAAATGTTTAAATGTGTTACAAGCGACAAAAGTGGAACTTGACGTGAGGTGTAACATTTCTGCTTTCTTTTGGTATTTTGAATAGCTCTTAAGAGATGCTTCCCAGGCTTCTCCACGAAGAATGGTGGCTAACCATGGCAAATCAGACTACATTCAAAGCTGGAAAACAAGAAATGTAACTGACCTCAGGGAAGCCACAAAGTAGGTTTTACCCTTCTTAAGTGCTTGTGTGTTGAATTATGAGACTGTGAAATAATTGAATTGAAAAACGAAGATCAGAATCTATTGTAGCAAATGGCTGAGGGTACCCAGACAAGACTTGTTAGTAGATGGTTTCTGAGCCTGAGCACTTGCAAAGATCCAGTAAGGAAAACCAGCCCTATGATATGCAGAAATGAGCAAAGAGCTGAACGCTTTAGCTTGCCTCAGAATGACTGTCAGTTTTTAAAACATTCTACTTGGGTTTCCTAGCCAAAATTAGTACCAAGGAAAGTTAAAATTGGTTGAAATTGAAGTCCTCATGCAGCAGGACTCGGGCCAGCCAGTAATGGCCTCAGCTCTTCCTTCCTACAGCAGCCTTTCTACTACCGTGGACTGTCCTAGTACTTTGGCATCTCACTTCATCAGTGTGCTCCTGGTTTTAGCACATGTCTAAAGGCCAAAAGGCAACATCCTGGGCTCTGATACCAGACAGCTCCTTCCTTGCAGATGGACAACAAGCATCTCCAATCCTGGGTGGCAACCAGGATGAGAGAAACACACTGCAATAGCCTCCCTTTTCCAGCTGCTCTCCATCCTCAGCCTCTCTGGAGCACAGGGGTACCTTTTCTTACCTCCCGATCTGAGGCTACCACATTCTACCACCTTACCAGCAGTGAGAACACCTGCACCTTAGGAATGTTCTTTCTTCTGTCATCTACAGCTACATTCTTTGTTCTTTGATAAGAATATCAATAATTTCTTCTTAGGAAAACATTAATATGGGCAAGCACTTTGCAGGATAGGAAAACAACTCCAAGAAGTCCTCCTTTTGTTTTATTGAGTTGTTTTCTGCTTCTCTGCTATTAGCAGTCTTGTCTTTTCTCAGCGGCATCAGTAATGTCCTGGCTTCAAGATCAATTGGAGTAAAATGTTTTGGAGACTATGCCATTTCTTGGTACTGGATTTTAATGTAAGATTTTAATGGGTATTTTTATGTTTTTCCAAACTCACTTTGGAGTGTGTAGGGAATTGAAAAAGAGATCACGTACATGTTTGTTGCCAAACCTACTTTTAAATTCTACCATAATGTTATGGTTCTGTACATGAGATAAGGATATCACAGCATACTTGCATATAATATAGACTAGAGTAGCTTTTTAATATCCCGCCAGGCAGAAACCCAATAGGTGCTGTCTTCTGTTGCAGGACCCATCTGCGTGGTAATTCCAAAACTAAAAAATCTTGATTAAGAGAGTTTCAAACCAATTGCAGTTGGTAAATGTCATTAGTATCTATATAAAACACATCTCAGTTTCCAAATTGATACTAGCAATACGTAGTTAAATTCATTATAATACACAAATCCAGTGCAGCAGGCAAAGCAACTTAAAGAACAAAAAATACTGAATATCTTTAAAATATCTTTATCTTGCCTTATCACTGAATAATGAGCAATTAGTAAACATGCAGCACCAAAACAAAGGAAGTAGCCATTTTGCTGAAGCAAATATGTAAGTATACGTCCATAAATGGCCGTCCATTCTAGATCTGTTATTGAAATCAGGCTTATAGTGCCGATTCTTTCAAAGGAGATACTGCTGAACAGATGGACTGGAGAGGGAATTGGCCATTTTTTGAGCAGAATTTCTCAATACTGAAGACAGTTTCCGCATTTCAACACTGCTGGTACCCCTAAATGACCCCAAACTCCAACTTTATTGAGCCTCAGGAGGAAGGATTCCCACACACAGCATGTTGGGGTGCAGGGATGCTGCTTTGGGTGGCAACCCCGGCTCATGGCCTCGCAGCAGGTTCTTCCACAGCTTCAGACTAGAACCCAGGTGTGTTACCCTGGCAATGGGTCAAAATGGTGCCCTTTGTCACCTCATTTGTGTCACCCCACTTCACTGCTCTGGTCAGGGCAGCAGACAGTGATAGGAAAGGGCAGGAGGAAGGAGCCATTGGGTTGCTTCTGAGCTCAAGCCCTGTTGCATTTGGTCCAAGCTTTCCCCACTATGTCCCTTCCTGTGCTGGATCCTAAGTTATGTGCTTGGGGTGACGTGCTGGAGGGAAGGGATGAGATCCAGAGGGAACTGGACATGCTTGAGAAGTGGCCAAGGCCAACCTCATGGAGCTCAACCAAGCCAAGTGTCCAAGGCTGGGTTGGATGAAGCCTTGGGTGACATGGTACAGTGTGAGGCATCCCTGCCCATGGCAGGGGGTTGGAACTGGATGAGCTTCAGGTCCTTTCCAACCCATTCCATGCTTCTCTGATCCCATGATCCCATCCCTTGCCCATCTGCAGTGATCCCAAACCCTCTGCCCAGCGGTTGGTACCAGGGGCATTTGGGATATTGGGATGAGACCATTGGACAAAAGAGATGATGGTTCCTTAGATGGTTCCCTCTTTTCCTAAGGAGCCCTTGCTGCTGTCACAATGCACCTCCCATTGCCATGGCTGAAGTCACAGCTTGGCACTCAGTGGGGCTGTGCAGGGGCACCCTTGCTGACACCAGAGGGGCTGGAGAAGAGCTGTGGGCCAGGAGATGCAGAGAACATCCACTTCCACAAGTCAAGGCTGAGCAGGCAGCAGGATGGAGGGATTCTGCAATGTGAGCATCAGCCTGGAGCTCAGCAGCTTGTTTCCCACACTCCTGCAGCTCTCCACCATGGGTGAGGGTCTTCCTATGGATTGGAACGGGGATGGTCACTGTGGACCTTCATCAGGGGTTGGAATGGGCATGGTCACTGTGGCCCTGAAGCCTGACATCTCTTCCCTTTGCTTTGCAGAGGTTGTAACTATCTGGGATGCTGTGTCTATGTACATCTTGGGGCAGCTGAAGCTGGACAAGGTGGGCTGGGGGGCTGGTACCCCTTTGCCATGTAGAGCAATCCTTCCTTGAGAATCATGGAAGAGCAGCAAGAACACCAAACATCATGGAAGAACACCAAGACAAGTCCATGTGCCCACATGTGCTGAGGGCATGGCAAGGATAAACCAAATTGGTATTCCCTGTGCAGGGAATGCCTGGGACCTTCTCTGTTAGCCAAGGGGAAGAAACCCAATGGAGAACAGGAGCCTTTTCCCAAAGCTTTCCCTTTTCTCATCTCTAAAGCACTCCCTCATCAGCCTTTGCATCTCTTCCTTGGGCAGGGTGTCCTGCTCACAGGACTTGGGACCTTTGCTATGGTCCAAGAGCGATTCCACGGTGAAGAAGAGGTCTATGTGGTCCGAAGACCTGTCTTCCAGCTGGACCGGGACACATTGTGCTTGCAGGAGTTCACGTTCCCCTCTGTGGTTATCCCTGGTGAGGAGGCAATGGCCGTCCTCCCCTTTCGGAATTGCTTCCAAAGGATGGGCAATGCCTTAAGCTCCCTCATTCAACCCATTCCCCAAGAGCTGCTGCTTCTTGGGCATTCCACATGGAATCTTGTATGGAATCTTGGCCATGATCATGCTCCACTTTCTTGTAGGCAACATCAAGATCAAGCCTCTCAACTACAGGCAGCTCTCACGGATTACCTCCTTCCCACAGCACGTGGTGGAGGACTGCGTGCAAGAGACCATCCTCTTGTACTCTTTGCAACTGAGGGACAGGCAGGGCCTCCCCTTTGTCTTCAAGGCCATCGGTGTCCTGTGCTGCAAAGATGATGTCCTGTGCATAAGGTTCTATCCTTCCTGCATCACAGGGCTGGAGAGCAAAGCCAGCAGCTTAGCACTGCTCCACACGGTGGGTTCTTGGGGCTTTGGGACATCACACCCTAGACCATGTCACCCAAGATTCCGTCCAATCTGGCCTTGAACACTGTCAGGGGTGGGGCATTCACAGCATCCTTGGGCAATCCATCCTAGTGTCCCACCACCTTCACAGAAAGTATTTCTTCCTTATCTCCAACCTGAATTTCCTTGTTCCAGTTTGAACCCATCACCCCTTGTCCTATTGTTCCAGTCCTTGATGAAGGTCCCATCTCCAACATCCTTGTAGCCCCCTTCAGAGCCTGGAAGGAATCCTTCTTGGGATCCTCCCAGCAGCTCCCTGTTGCTTTGCAGAGGCTGTGGATGCTGAGCACGGCTCTCTCCCATCAGGAGATGCCAGCTGCTCCTCCTGTTGCATTCCCAAAGTGAGCACCTTTCCTTTGAACATCCCACCTTCCGGGTCTCAGCATCAAGTCAGGGATCAATCCTGGAGTGACCATGTCCCAATTTGCTTTCCAGGCTGCAGTTGATTGTGGTCACTCAAGCCATGGAGCAAGCAGTGGCCAAGGCTTTCTCCACTTGGCACAGGAAGGCTGCAGCAAGGCCCAGGCTCCGCAGAGGAACGGGAATGGGGCCTTTCTATCCAGGTAGAGCTGTGGGACCAAACCCCACCTTCAATCATGGTCCCTATGGGGCTCCTTGGAAGAGCACTCTCCTTTCCTAGGGGCAGAGAGGCATCCTGTCAAGATGCTTGGCATGAGGCAGCACGACACACAGAAGAAACCTTCAAGGTGAGACTATGGTGGGAAAGGGACCTTGCATCCATGTAAGAAAGACATTCCCTTTGGATGTGCAGGGACATGGGAACAGGCCACTAGAATGTGTTGCTCATCAAGGTTGTGAATGTTCCATCCCTGGCAGTGTTCAAGGCCAGGTTGGATGGAGCCTTGGGTGACATGGGTTTAGTGTGAGGTGTCCCTGCCTATGGCAGGGAGCTGGAACTGAGTGATCTTCAGGTCCTTTCCAGCCCAAACCATTCTATGATTCCATGATTCTCTTTTGGTGTGGAAGGTCCAGCTCTTGATGCACCCAACAACCCTTTGCTTGCCCTTACAGCACCCATCTGATGGGGCTCAGGAAAGTCTCCCCCTTGCTATGGGGAATGGCCCTATCTCCTCTGCAGCTTCTGATAGTGCATAACAGTGGGACATCAAGTGCCCCAAACTTATCTGACTGCTCTGCTCTCCCAGCACCATGGATGCAGCTGGGCTGGAGACAGCCCCTCTGTCCAATCTGGCCACTGTCCTCCCATCAGATGAAACTTGCAAGCAAGTGCTGCAGGTACGTGCTGAGGCAAAGGAGCAGCACCATGGATTAGACCCCAAGGAGCAGAGCCTAATACTGCTGGATCCCCGTTCCCTCTAGAAGGTCTGGCAGCTGGCTGCAGAGTGGAAACAAGTGAAGACCCATTGGCAAGAGCGGTGGGAGCAAGCAAAGGCAGAATGGGCAGGGTGGGAAGCCTGGGCTGCAGGGAAGGAGCAGCATCCACACCAGGTATGGGGATAGGGATTGACCTTCACCTGCTGCAGGCTCCTTCCATGAGGTTCTCTGGGATATGGCACCATGAGGCTTGCTCAGAGCATATCCTCCGTTGCAGGCCCTTGGGATTGGAGGCCTTTGGGTTTCCCACCCTCCAACCCAGCCCAGGAGAAAGGAGAGGTGGAAAAAGGCTGAAACTCCTTTGCCAGCAGAGGAGATGGCAGCAGCTCAGCTGGAGAGAGCCCAGCCTGAGTAAGTGTGGACACTGCCTTTTGGGCAGCCCCATTCCTGCATGCTGGGGCTGCAGAGGAACACCATGAAATGTCCTGGGTCACCTTCACAGCCAAAGGATGATGCTTCCTTGTGTTGCAGCTGTCTTTCCTCACGAGCTGCCCAGGTCCTCAGAAGGCTGGAGCCATTTCAAGCACGGAGGAACATCTTCAAGCATGTTGCTGAGAACAGAAGAAGGAGGATGGAGCGGCAGAGGCAACTCCCCCTTTAACAGTGTCCATAAACAGATGGGGCTTCCCATGGCAAAGGGGCTGGAGGCTCCTCAGCTGCCAAGGTCCACCTCAAAATACACAACAAAGATCTCTGAGGCTGCTTGCAGTGATGGATCCATCCAAAGCAGAGTAAATGTGGGAGCATGCTCAAGCTCTACTGCCTCAGGGCACCTGAGCTCCCAAAGCTGTCTTGGTGTGACATCAGCCATTGCTTTTGTAACAGATACAAAAGCAGGGCCGTCTCTGTGTCTGGGTCACGATGGAAGAGCTCTCCTAGTGGTTGGGTCACTTGTGAGGAAGCTGCATTGGTGGAACCCTCACCTCAGAGAATGCAGAGAGAAAGCTGCAGAAAGACAACTTCTGACCAAGTATGTGTGGAAATTCCTCCTATTCTCTCCCCAGGTGCATTTTCCTTTTCATCAGATGGGGTGTGGGGCAGGGATTTGGGATTATTCCATCTCATCCTAACCTCATCTCATTGCGTGTCATCATACAGGTCAGCTCATCTTCATCCCATTTCAACTTTGTCTCATCTCATTGCATTGCATTGCATCTGATCACATTGAATCTTCATCTCATCCATCTCATCCCATCCCATCTCACCTCATTCATCATCTCATCTCATCTCATTATCTCATCTCATCTCTTCTCATCATCTCACCTCATCTTACCTCATCTCATCTCACTCTTCTTCTTCATCATTTTATATAACATATTGTCATACCAATCATAATCCTCATATCAAGTTACGTCATGTCATCTCATCTCATCTCATTGCATCTCATCTCATCTCATCACATCGCATAAGCCATGTTCATTTTTTTCATTACATTACATTTAATTTAAATTTCTTAAGTTCATTTAATTTCCATTTAATTTAATTTAATTCAATTTCATTTCATTTCATCCTCCTTCTTCTTCTCCTTCTCCTTCTCCTCCCCTCCCCTCCCCTCTCCTCTCCTCTCCCAACTTTTTCATCCTGTCTTCATACAGGAGGTGCTCCAGTACCCTGATCATCCTCATGGCCTCCTCTGGACTTGTTCCAACAGCTCCATATCCCTTTTATGTTGAGGACACCAGAACTGCACACAATATTCCAAGTGAGGTCTCACGAGAGCAGAGTAGAGGGGCAGGA
>JASSUY010011437.1:0-46615 GCA_032466535.1 Forpus xanthops | reverse complement strand
GGTGTTTCTAGAGTCCTGCTAAAAATAAGTTATAGAACATACACTACTCTGGCTTCGTGTTGTGTTTGGCTCTTGTTTGGTTGGTTGGGTTTTTTTTTTCCAGTTACTAGCTTATTATTTAATGGAAACTGGGCTCTCTTTACAAGTAGCAAAATTATTTTAGTACTTACATTCTTGTTAACAGCAGAGTATTCATTTGGTATGCACAGCGTACAGAAATACAACTGATTTACTGCTTATCTATTTTATAATTTTTGAGAGACAATAATACATTATTCCAAGTTGAGGTCTTGAGTTTGTGAGCATTCTGATTTTATATAACATATGGAAGACCACAGGTACTGTACCTCAGTCATCTGAAACACTTCCTGAGCTCAGCCAGCTGATATTTCTCAAGTACCTGCATGGCTGCAGTGTAATAGTATGTAGGGAGAAGGAAGAGCATTGTCCCATTCAACTCAGAAAACACAGACATAAAAAAGCTCAGGTGGGAATTTGGTATTACATATAATCTACTGTAAGTGGGACTGCTATTGTGCATTCCCAGTGCACTACCACCCACCTAACTGCACTGCCTGACTCTTCATCAAGCAATTGAACAACTGGAGCTATGTCACCTTAACCAGCTGATGAAATGGAAGATGATGACTTTTGGGTGTGTTCGTTTTCAAGTAGATCAGTTGCTGAAACAATTGCCCCAGTGGCTTCAGCACTGGTAAGGCACAAGACAAACACAGATTGTGGCAGGGGATACAAGGAAAGAATGAGAGTGACATTCCCCTTGAGCCTGCAGCTCATGGTTACTAGCTCATCAGGTGCAGGGTCAAACTGAGCTCAACAGCAAATCCAAAGAAGACCTGTTCAGAAGTGTAGCTCCTGTGCCCTGCCTCAGTGCCACCAGAGGTACAAATACATTTTCCCTTGGGCTTCACTCTGAGGCAGGGCAGAGGGACAGCAGTGCACCTTTGGAGTTACTTCAGAATATCTCAAAATCTTAACCAAAACTTGTCTGCTGGGAAGGTTTTGTCTTCACATACCCAGCAAGTGTAAATTGCACAGCAGCGCTGTTTTGTGCTATAGCTTTACAAGCTTTGCAATAGCTACCATTTCCTCCCAACATTTACAACATTTAAAAGAAAACTTATGTTTTTGCTATTTGTTCAGGATATTGGCTGATGATAGCCTGAGAAATACGTACTGATGCTGGACCTGTATGTCAGAATCTACCTTTTAAAAAGTTTAATGAAACCTTCCCAAAGAGTATGACTTCCAAAATCATGAGTTGCGAATTCACATTTAGACCTCTTTTCTTTCTCTCTTCTCTTCACAAGAAGATCTTAAGGCCTTCTCCAACCCTAAACATTCAGTGATTCTATGAATTTTCCCACTTAAATGACAGTTCAGGAAGTAACTAATGATTCTCAGCTAAACTTCAGGAAAAAACATATGGATGAAGAACTGATCTGTTTTGTTTTGCAGGTGTTTCTATGGATAAGGGTGGAGAAGTAGGAATATAGTGTAAGAGAGATGATGATGCCTGAGTGTTGGGGGCAGGTTATGGTCACTTGTGATGAATCTGAAGGTTGGAGAAAAAAAGGTTACAGCCTCCAAAATGCTACATCTCTCACTCTTTACGCTGCTCTGCTGTTTCCAAGCTTAAGCGCATATTTAACCTGGCTCAAAGACAAGATTTCCATAGCAAATAATGCACAATTAAGCCCCTGAAGACATTTGGAAATAAGGCAGTTTTTATAAGGCAACATTGAATTAAAACACTGAAACTTTGCTTGGAAAGCTCTTTTCAACTCCAAGTAACTAGGTTTGTGTTGTTACTTTTCCCTCCCCCCTCATCCTTTTGCATCTGGGGTCAAAAAAAACCCTGCAAGGCAGCACAGTGTGCCCCTGCTGCTGGGCTGCTCCCACAGCCAGAATTACCAGTAAAAGGGTTACAATCTGAATGCAGATCTGTGTAGGGTTGCAGCGGTTTAGACGGGGGGGATGCCTTAAAACCCATTAAACCCCGCATGATCCCTGCAGTACAATTCTCTTTTATCTCTCTCCCCTCAACCTCCCGGAGACTAAAGAGCTCATCTCCATAAGGCTCATCTCCATAGGTCTGGGGAAGCAAAGCCTTCCACAGGCTTAACTTGTTTTTGACCCTCTGCTACTTCTGGTTTTATAAACTTTATTGGGACCTTTGAAGATGTTTCAAGCATCTTTGGAGGAATACGATATGTATATGTGAAGAAGTTAGAGAAAAGTACAAAATTGTGGAACCTCCTTAAAAGTTCTGAATGTTTTACTTCACTTACAAATGACCCACGTATCTGAATAATGGATTTTTCCCTTTTACTTGGTAATACACTTCCTTCAAAAAGTTGTGGAAGCCCTTAATATTAACCACTGTAATGAAACAACCCCTTAGTTTGGGTGTGAATTCTCTAGTGTATAAACATTCACTCTCTTTATTTCTTCCTTAGACAAATAAAACCACATAAATCAGCCTGCTGTAGGCTGGATAAATCTTTCTCATAATGAATTGCTTTATGCAGACGGCTTCTTAGGGGTTCAAAAACTCAAATGTGGTTACTATGTCAACAAAGGACAGGATTTAGGCATTTTTCTCAAGGACTTACGTCTGCAGAAGGCTGAGGGGAAATTTATGGACCGTGTTGTGCTGACACTCTTCCAGCTGTTCCTCCCCCTGAGCGCCGAGGAGGCACAGGAACGGCTCCAGGGTGCAGCGGCTGCTCCAGAGCCCCCCCGGCACTTGCAGGAGCCGTGGAGGGCTGAGGCTCCTCACGGAGAGTGATCTGGGCTGCTCAGAGGGGACTTGGGACGTTGCAAGGGGAGAACAAGAGCACCCCTGCTTTTCTGCGTGCTGACATCCTTACCTGGGGTTGGGGAAGGATTTGTACATGCAGGTGTCTGCTGTGCTTGCTGAGGAGTTGGCAGAGAGGTAAGACAGATCTTTTCTCTAACAAGTTTCTGTTCCTGCTCTTTTCCCTTTCCCACCCCAATTTAAGAGCATCCGGGTCCTGTTACATCCAGAGACCTCCGAGGTTAACTATGTGACTGCCACTGCTACTTTTCAAGGGTGGCTGTGTTTTTTGTGGCTTAAGAGGCATCCTGGCCAGGGAGATGGTGGCTCTACAGGCAGGCAGTCCCCTTTCTAAACCTGAACCTTGGTTGTAGAGACAGGGGTGTTCAGCTCTGCAGTCCCGGGTGCCTATGGCCCTCAGAAAACTGAGAAACATAATCCACAGTCAAATGATGCTATCCCTAGTTCAGGGTTATTTTGGGGTCATGAATGCTTGTGTGTTTTGTTATTGCATGAGGCAGGGGTTTTACCTACAAGAGGTCATTCCTGTTCATGTCTGATCTGGTAAAATTAGTTTGGATGGGTGAGGAATGATAGAAGTTGCTGAGGGAAATTCAGTGCCGGCCGGGGCATAGACGTAAGATGTGATGAGAGCTGCCTCTGCCGAGTGTAGCTGGAGTTGTTCCGTACGGATGTTCTGCTGCTTTTCCTTGAAGCTGCCCATGTCTCACTCCTCCTTTTCCAGCACAGATCTCTCAATTCCTTTCCCTACCCCCACCCCCTGCCATCCCTATGTATCACAGCTAATCTCGTTTTGGCTAGTTTGCTCATGGGATTTTGGAATTCATCACACAAGCACATTTTTTACAGTGAAAGTGAAGCCAGTGTGTAGCATTTTCTGCTTCCTTTACACCCACAAACTCTGAGTCTTATAAAGCTGCTGCCTTGTCAACTCCTGTTACTGCATCAGCCGACTCACTTTAACAGAGATGCACGGGGCCTCATGTATCAGACCACAGAAAATCCATCTCAGTGCTCCTGCAGGAAAAGAACAGCTGTGTGGAAAGATCAATAAACATGACCAGTTGCTCCAAGAGTCATAAAATGGAAAGACTTCACAAAGTAAAATGTGTGGCAGTGGACCCTGGCTCCAGACACTGCAGGACAAGTCCTGGGAAACACAGTAATTAATGGAAAGCCTCACACTTGTTTTCTTTGGGTGGTTCCTCATAAAAAAATATTTGATTTAGGAGATGAAATCACAGAGGTAGGAAGAAATACTTACAAATGCAAAAAGAAGCCTTGTTTATGCTTAATGCATTGGAGAAATCGTTCATGAATGGTTTAGTTATGTGAAAATAAAACACAGTGCTATCAAGGACAGAGAGACCTCAGGTGGGCTGCATATTTGCCTGCTCTCCCTGTGAGCTTAAAGTGTCTGGTGCTGCTTTGGTTGGTTTTGTTAATTCTAAAAAAAAACCATGAAAACTGTCTCATTTCAGTGAAATTTTCATCTTCCTACCTGTATTTTCCATGTTACTCTAGCTCTTTTCTCCCTTGTTGGATCTGTGTTTTTCCCAAGTTTTTCTTTAGCACTGAAGAGAGAGAAATCCCTTGGGAACACACGGTTTCCCCTTTCTGGCTTGCTGCCTCCTCTCCATCATGATCCAGAGGCCCTTTTGCCCTCATTGCAGTTCTCTCATCCCACCCCTTGCTCTCCCCAGCCTCTCTGGTGTGGTGGTCCTTCTCCATTATTCTCCCATCTCCCTCAGCCTGATCTATTCCTGCTCTCTCACCTGTATCCTGCTGCTGCTTTCATGCCCGCTCATGCTCACCAGCCTGCATCACCACCCTCCTTGCACCACTCTGAGAACCTGTGAGCACCCTGTCATGACAAGTTTCCTGAGGAATGCTGCAGGCTCCACAGTGATGTCATGTGAAGGAAAAAGAGCAAAGAGCTGCCTGGGGTTGTATCTTCGCTTCAGGACAGGGTATGCAGGACTCTGAGCGCATCTCTTCCATGCAAGCGGCTGTAGTGGTTCCCTTGCTTGTATAAAGCTTGATGTAAGGTGGCCTGCTTTTTTCCCTTTCCCTTTGACATTTCTTCTTGAAGCATATTGATAGCTGTGTGCCCATGAACTCGGATTTTAAGGTGTGATTGATGGGCAAATTAAGATTGCTAAATGGTTTTAATGCTAAATCCTAAAATTAGAATGATTTGCGTTGTGTAGGGGTCTGCATACATGTGAAAAACAATTGGTAAAACTATGGCAGCAATTTATACCTCTTCAACTCCAGTAGGGATTTGGAAGAGGGTTGGAGGCAGTGGGTGAGAACCTGTGGCTCTCATGAGAACCCCTCATGTTTCAAGCCATGTGCCAGGGTCATTAGCCCTTCTTGCTATTTCCTTCCCCAGCTGCGTGTTTGTATTCAGGCTCTAATTCATCACATGGAAACCTGCAGTTCAGTAAAGATGTTCCAAGTAGCGCTTTGTGTTACTACAATAGTATTAGTAATAGAATGATCCTGTCTAACTTTCCTATACAGGCAAAGGCTAGTGGTCTGCTTTGAATCTCACTTCTGCTGCTTTTAGCTCACATGGGATAGAATCCAAAGCCCACTGAATTCCCACTCATCTTGGTGGGCTTCCACTCTGCCACACTGAGCAAATCTCACAGATACAAGCTCCATGATCAGGTTCTTTTATTCTCCCTCAAATTTGCCTAAGGTAAACCTTACTTAGGTATTTATCTAGGCAGTATCTTCACTACTGGATTCATATTGGGGCTGAGTCAATCTTGAATATGCACCTTCACAATTAGATTCTTTCCCTTCTGCAATAAGACTGTCCCCCACCACAATGGGGGTGTTGCAATGACACACTTCAGGGCATCATATCAGGTATATGGGCTTGACTGAATCCAAGGCTCTTTTATACCTGTGTGCTGCAAATTAACTTTCTACAGAGTGGTCAAATGGGCAATGCTATCTGAGCCCCATGTGCTTTGATCCCCGAATGTCTCTTTCCAGCAGCGCTTTGCACTGTACTCACGCATGTGTTTTCCTAAGTCACTGGTCTGTTTAGAGCAGCATTTCTGTTCCCTGTTTGTACTAGTTTTACCCTGACAGAGCCTAGAAGCACAGGAATCACATGGAGTTGTTGATTAAGAATTGCTGCCACTAATGTCATTCATGGGTTAAAACTCTGGTTTTCTGTTTAATCAAACAATGGAGGAATGGTCACTTTCAGTTGCAAATTGTTTCAAATATTCTTACGGGATTAGAGGGACCATGTTGCTATTCAACAGGGATTTGCAGCTCCTGCACAAGACCTCCTACTCTGAACAGGGGCGTGACAGTCTGTGAATCTGGGGTTAAGCAGAAGTGAATTGAGTGCACAAATTAATCTTGGGGTCCTCAAACTCCAAAACTCCTGCTGCATGTGGAAATGGTTTTGAAACTACTCAGGATCAATCCTGTAAAATCCCACAGATAGACCCCAAACCAGACGCAAGAGCCAAAATTCTCTCTGATTGAAAGAAGCAAAGTATTATCAATAAAAGTCCCATTTTTTGAAATGAGGCTATCATGACCCTCACTTATCAGAAAGCCACAGAGAGAAAGCCCTTGCCTTCATTCCATGGAGAGCCAAGTTGCACTCATCTCTTTTGGTGCGTAGACAAGACCCTTCTGATGTCAGACATAAAGGAAACAGGCATGCTGCAGGCTACAGTATCTGACATTAAATTAAGGTAACTTTTAGATCATAGATGAGAGTAGTTCACGTGTAGCCATGATTAGAATTTTACAGTGGTCTTCCGGGACCCAGCCTTAAAAAAGGTGAAAAGATGAAGATACTGATTTTTAGATGGAGGCACAACTGTATTTTTATTCATTGACTGTAATTACAAAGCACCACACTGCCATCTCACAGGAAAAGGAACATGTCTGTGCAGCACATGTAACTAAATGTGGCAGTCTGGGATAATGATGTCTAGATCAGTGTTAGAACCCAGACCCAGGTCAGTGATGGAGACATCCAGACCTAACTGTAAAGATCACAGAACCATAGAATCAGGACATTTTATGTTTCTCCAGGAGAATGCTGTCATAGGCATAAAACCATGGTTGCACTCTGTGGTGTGGACACTTCACCTAATTTTCTGATTGGAGATATAGGAATCCATGGAAGCTGTAGGAGAGCCATGTGATTCTGCCCACAGACAGGGATTTTGTCTCATGCACATGATGGGTCACACTCCCTAAATCTTGGGACTTGCTGTGTGTCCATACTGCATCCCATGTGCAGGATGTACACATGCACGGCAGCGGCATGCCTGAGGGTCTTGATGGCTCATTGCAGACTCTGGTGGGCTCAGTCACCTGTCATCTAGAAATTCTTTGCAAATTATCTAATTCCTTCTTTTCCAATCAGACTACATTTCTGGATGGAAGAATGTACTATTCGAACAGGTAAGACTAATAGGGGAACTTAAAATCAAGTTAGTTTTTCCTTACTAGCATAGATTAAACAAATTAGTGGGCATAGTTCCTGAAGTCACAGCACATCAGTGAGATGCGCTTCTCAGGTAGAGCTGGAAATGAACATTTTCTTGTAGACTTTGTAAATCCTTTCCAAAACCCTCTGTTTTCTGGTGGATTAGTACAATCAGCAAGCAAATCTCAAATGAATTAAGAGCAATGAAACATGCTGAAGTCATGCATGACTAATTTGTACTCGTTGCCTTTCTTTCAATTTGCAGTATCACTCCTGCTAATAGCATTAAGTGTCATCTGTTCTCCGAGGGGCCACAAATCTTGTTGGAGAATTTCATATTTAATTACATCATTTTGTTTCTCCTCTTATAAGAATGCTAACATATTGTCCTATGAGGTTTGAAAGGAACATCGCCTGTTTACTGTGTCTGTTAGCAGTCCCAGGCTTTTGTGCATTTTTGCCATCTAGATATAACTGCCTTTTTGATTCCAACACACAAGGAGCAGTGTCATTTGCCAGTCCTTGATGTCATTCTCTGCATATTCCATTTCCAGAACCCTAGAAGGACATAAGCAGAATTAATTTCCAAGAGTTTATGAAGGAGCTCTGATAAGCTATCAGTTATTCAGATAAAAAGCTGGTGCCTCTTAATGAGTGCCATGAATACTTAAAGGAAAGGGAATAAGGAGAAATTATTTATGCTTATTAGAACCATTTGTGACTCTTTTAAAATTATTATTGTAAACAAATGAGGATGCATTATTTTTATCTATTCTCTGTTCAGTTAATTCCAGTCTTGGAATTTCTCCTCTTTTAAAACACAGTGATGCAGTTGTGAATCAGCAGATAGGTGATCTGGAAGGTTTTTATTTCATGAAGTAGTGTCATTGTATTCTATTTATTTAAATCAAAAATAAGCATCAAAGACATAAGTATTTGTGGCAAGATGAAGGCTGTAGGAAATGACTGCTGTGATACAGAAGGCACATCCACATGTGTCCCAGCTGAGGGGAAAAGGTCAAGGGCTGTGAGATGGGCTTGAATAAGGCCATAGAGGTTTTTAATTAGAGGTTTTAACAAGCTTACCAACTAAATGAGAATTACAGCTGTAGGTGAGCTCCTGTGGCAGTGTAGGGGAGCAGCAGTTATCTTCATATGCTCCACGGAGCATAGACAGCTTTTGAATGGGAGTTGTGTAATGAATCGATTTAGCAGGCTCAGGATCAAGATGTTTTTTGCAACTTGTAAAAGCAACCCCATCTTTAAGGAAATCAGTCTGTACTACACCGTTAGGGCAGCAGGCAGATAGTCTCATCACAGAGAGACCTCCAAGCCAATGCAGTCAAAGCTTAACCGAGACAACGTGAATCTCCACCCTGTAAAACTAGTAGCCCAAACTGCGCAACCTGGACTATTGAAATGTTATTTTCTGTCTTCTTGGTCTGATTTAAATATAAGCAAAATACCTGGCAAAATCGACCAATTAATAAAGCAAAGCAAAAAAAAAAATCCCTGCAGTTTGAATCTTCTGATTCACATATCTTATTTCTAGATGTGGCAGGTTTATGACTCCATAGAGTTTTAGTAACAGGCATCACTTATTAAGGCAATATGGATTTTTCTTTTTCCTGAAGAAGATTGAAACAGTTCTCACCTAGAATGCTGTTGAATTGCAAAATACAGATATGAGCTTGGAGTCACTGGGTGAAGTTGGCTCATGTCATGCATGCTTAGGTTTTACACTGTAATAGTCTCAGAATGCTGTGATGGATAATTATACGCACACAAGAGCAAAAATACATGTGTGATTTTAATGATGAACAACAGGTAGATGTACTAGAGAGGTAATGAGAATGTGAAGGGTTTTATGGTGTACTGGTTGTAAGTCTTGCTTATTTGAATTTCCCAAAGGCAGAGTTTTAATAACTCCTACATGTTAAGCTCTGTAAGTGTAGGAGAGGTGTTACTATAGAACTCTGGCACTAAGAGTGCACAGTTGAGTGGCTGTGTGCTGAACAAGGCAGAGGTTGGAACAGGAGAAGATTTTCTGCCCTTCCTATTACATTCATAAAGACCGTCACATCACATTTTCCTCTTCCTGGATCCCTAATTGATCCCTGAAATTGCATAACCTTCCTCTTGACACTGTGCATGAGGTATCACTCCTGTCTCGTGTCACATACTTCTTTATGGTATAAGATTCTTCTTTGAGGCAAAGCTCCCCATCTTTCTCTCAGCCAATCTTGCCTTCAGATTGGACTCTGAAATTGAGTTCAGAATCAGACCGAAGAGTCAGTTAACTTTTTTTTTTAAATAGCAGCATCACATTTTCTATTCTCCAGTCACACAGTATTTGAAACAGCCATTAAGCACCCTTGCACATGAAGTGTCTTTTGGCTAATACTGTGGTCTGAGAGACAGACAGTCCTTTGTATTATCTGGTCTTCTTTGAAACTCTGGGTTTACTGGTTTCTCAAGGTATTAACACTGCATGTAGGTATGTGGTCCTGGAGGAACTGTTCCACTCATGCTAGTTGCATTATTTGGAAGAGAATGAAAATGGTTTACTAGACTGAACCCCAATGCATATCAGTCAAATACAACGGTGGTTCACTGGGAACACAGAATGTGGCTTACTTTTCCTCCCAAAATTATCATTACATGAAGCCATGCTTACAGATAATATGTGTTATTGTGATAAAAAGAGTTAGCAATTTTAATCTAGCTCCAAGCAATATTGAAATGCAGTGAAATGTAGTTTTACCAGCCAGTCTATTGAACAAAGTTTCCTAAATCTGTTTGTACTTATACTGCTGGCACTTTGTGCCAAATAAACAAGGAAAACACCTACATCATTAGAAAGAATTATATGTCTGAGAGATTGCATCATTTAACATTCCTCTGTCTCTTTCTCCTGTTTGTCTGCTTGGTATGAAACTGGAAGGGAAGAAGAATGTCATAACTTCTGCTAATGTAAAACACCAAAAAGTTTCTGAAAATTCAGCTTTGTCTCATATTTCCATCCATGACACTTAATATTTGAACCAGCAAAGTTTCTCAGCATTGATCTCTCCACAGATTCCATAGCAATCTTTGAATTACAATACATTTTGAGTATGTTTTATGAGAATATTTTTAATCTAAGTGGTGTGATCGTAAATGGAGACACAATTGTACTGAAAAGCTTGGTTTGATTAGTCATTGGGTATAATAGACCTACATTGGAAGACAATAAAAAGTTATTTCCATTGACGGTAGTGATAGGGAAATGGGTAATGGGTTAAAATTTAAACAGGGAAAGTTTAGATTGGATGTAAGAAAGAAGTTCTTTACTGTAAGGGTGGTGAAGCACTGGAATGGGTTGCCCAGGGATGATATAAATGCTCCATCCCTGGCAGCATTCAAGGCCAGGTTGGACATAGCCTTGGGTGGCATGGTTTAGTGGGAGGTGTCCCTGTCCATGGCAGGGGAGTTAGAACTAGATGATCATGAGATCCTTTCCAACCCTAACTATTCTATGATTCTATGATTCTAATACAGTAAGTGGGAATCCAGAGTATGCTTTGTTGTCTGTTACAGACCACGATGTGCCATTATGAAGATGGCAGCAAGAGACAAGTTTCTGTCAGAGTGGGATATGTGAAGGCCAAATTTAACAAGATAAATGAATAGTTGTAGACGACAATGAAATCCCAGGAAGGGAAAAAAACATGACTATTGAGAGCTAACTGGATAGTCTGCAAGTGGAAACTGTCCAAAACCTGCAAGTGATATGACAGGGAACAGCTGAGCTTTCAACCTTTCCTGGAAGTTATTGCCACATTTGCAACTTCTCAAAACTTCTTTCTCAATGCCCTGTGACACAGTGTATTTAATACTCTCTATAATTTACAGAGAAATAATTATTATTTACAGAGAAATAATTATCAGGTCATTAGTTAAATTAGACGCAGAAAGCAAAGAGTTACTAATAAAACAGATATTAAAGTATTTTTTTCTTTCTTCTGGGACACATCTCTATCAAAGTACCATTAAACAGAGAACCATTTTTTGCACAGCATTAAGAAAGTCACCAAAGAACTGGAGACTATCTCACTCTCATAATTATGCACAGAAACTTGCATTTGGGAAGTAGAAAGTGAACTGAATGGTGAAACTGCACAAATTCACTCAAATGCTTGACAGTTATTTGGTATATTATGGCATTGACCTTGCAAGAAGTTGGTCCTTATGTACAGTCTCTTGCACACCTATATTCTAATGGCTCTGTTTCTAACATCTGCATGGATTTTATAGTAAAATTTGCTGAATTAATTGAGTCTGTTTCAGAAGTAGAGACAAGGGGCATGCAGCACAAAGGAACTCTAGGAAAAGGCTGCTATCTACAGTGCCAGTGGCTCATTTGTCCTGGATCCAACCAGGATAAGTGCAAATTCAGTCCCTTTTTATATGTACAGCCTGTTCATTCTGAGCAGGAGATGAGAGAGATTAACACTCAGATAGTATCACTTTTGTCTGAGATGTCTGTGTTACATCTTTGCTGCATATATGAGAGTCAGCTGGGAAGTGTGCAACCTGCAGTTGTAATGGATCCTGTGGGACTTTATCCACTGTCTTCAAGGCAAGACTTATCCTTGATCTCTTACAGGATCGTTCATAGACAATCAGAATGTCATATTTCACATTTCTATATTTTTCTTCATATTTATTTCTGTTGTGCAAAGGCTTTATGCTTCCTGAAAAAATACCATATTTGATTAATTATGTTAAATCAAGACCACTTTAATTGCTTAATCTAGCTTTGCTTCTACACAGGGCTGCCTCTACATATGTTGCTGGCATCAACCATTGCTGTTTTCTAGACCAGCTTTCCCACTGTTGTATGCACAGGTAGCATCAAGTAAGAGTAAATTTGGTGTGTAAGAACCAGCTGTCTCATAAATCCAACTCATTTCTTTCATTCACTCAAACCATCCTACTGAAGTAGAGCATTGAGCTCTAGCTAAAATGACCTTGATTTGCTTACTAGGCAGCAGCTGCATCCTGCTAGATTTAATAAGTAAGTAATTCATTCTTTATCTTGGTCAGCTTTCTTCATTTATTTTCCTGATTAAATTATGGAGTAGAGATTTTCATAAATTTATCATCCCTGTGCTTTCTATTTCACTTGTATGCTACAGCTCTAGATTAAACTTCCCAGCACTGCTTACATATTCAGAAGTTCTCTTCCACATGTTCTCCATTTCCTAGGATGAGAAAATAAAGAAGGCTTTTATGCACTTGGGCCAGTAGAAAATGAAAGTCTGTTGTAATATTCAAAGTTCAGATGTTCAACAGCTCACCCAGCTACCCACCTGAGGCAGGACAGGTACACTGCAGCAGCTGCTGATCTTAACCCACATATTTTGTCAGATGTTTCCTTATTTGTAATGAAGGAAACTTCTTTACAAAAGCTCCTGAATTCATTTTTACTATGCTTAGCATTTCTGTGATGAGGAGTGTACTTCCTTATTCTCTTGTATTTTTGTCTAGCTCTTAATTATGGTAACCTCATGTTCTACTTGCATATGGAAGAACTGAAGCTAAGAACTTCAAATGAAGCCAGAATCTGCCCCTGCATTAATATTGTTGCAGACACTGAATTGCAACTGGAATGCTTTTTCTAAGAAGCAGATAACACTGTCTCTGGGTAAAGCACATGAGTATAATGGTTCAGCCAGTTGACAGACTAAATAACCTTAATAATGATAATGATGATGATGATACTAATAATAACAACAATAATAATTATGACAGTGATAGTGATGATGATATATTAGGTTGCACCAACCAGAAAAATAAAAAAAAATGCCAAAGTTTTGAAGACAAATCTTGTAGAGAAACAGTGTTGAAAATCAAGTTCCCAAAGGATGCCATCAGTTTGGGAAGTGGATGACTAATGGGAAGAGTTTGGCTGCTTATGATACTATAAAATTAATGTCTGAAAGTTGGCTTTTCTAGATTACTGGGTTCCTGTAAAGTCCTGTCATAGGACTTCAAATTCACTCAGAGCTGAAACGATTTCCTTTTCCTCTTGGTCACTTGTCCTTGCCTATGACAAAGGTCAGCATTTTTAAGTACAGTGATTTAAAACTGTTTGAAGTAAACTGTTGCCTTGTTCCAGCACTTTAATCAGGACCTTGCCATTAAAAGTAACCTCCCAACAATGAATTAAGGGCTCCATAGTTCTTTGGTATGTTTGGTGGTTTCTTGCTGTGTTGTTGAAACATTTTTATGATGGAACAGTTTAGCTATCCAGGAAGAAAATAGCCAAGTTGGCTAAATACCTCACAGTTACACACTTGTGTAACACACTAGAGAAAAGGTTAACACGGAACATGATACTTCTTGGTGCACTGGCTGCTGAGAGAGGAATGATGGATTTTGAGAAACTGGTGCATTCATCAGCAGGGCTCTGAATTTCCAGCTTGTAAAAAAGTTGAATGAATTAAATATGTTGCTTAAATTCTGGATGATAGCATAAAACATGAGTAGCATGTGGAGAAGGTAGACCAAGAACAGTATGTTTTTAAGGAATTATTTATTATGTACTACAGTCATTGGAATTGTCCAAAAAACAAGGATGCCCTCCTAGTGGTACAAGAAGCAGCTGTGACCATCATTTAAATACTTGGGCAATAGTCCAGAGACCTAATTTGCATACCTGCCTGTATGTCTTCCTGCCAAATGCCTTCCCCTTTCTCATCCTCTCCTGGAAACTCATCCTTCCTGTTTGTTACTTCACCTCTTTCATCACCTATGTCTGTGAGGCTGGAGGCACCCAGGTCTCAGCACCCTCCAGTAGGACTGGGTTTTCAAACCTAGACACAGCATCACCTGGGCAGGAGATTAAAATCAAACCAAAGAGAATACACTTCAACCAAGGTACAGATTAACAATGGAAATTCAGTGAAATACAAGGATGTATGATTTGGAAAAAAAAGAATTAGTGAAAATAGAAAGGAACTAGGAAAATTCATGGAAAAGTGCCCTAACATATCCACAAAATAGTGTATACTACTCGCAGCCTCTAAGAAGGCTAAATTTTAGATTACCAAAAGAAGGGAAAGTAAAATAGAGGAGAAAATTTTATATATTTATCTTGTTCCTTGTTCCTCCTAAAGCCACTTGAAGACAGGAGAATTGCTTAGATGGCTTTTTGGTTCAATCTAAATGAAAGTAGGTCCTCCCTAGCAACTTTCTCTTGAAAATGAGATCCAGAAATCTGGCTCAAAATCTTGTCCTGGATATTTCACCATTCCTCTCCAGTGTATCTGGTTATAATTCAAACATTGACATCTCATCTGGTAACTTTTAAAATAGATACATTTCTTGTATTTTATCAGCTGCACTTTAACATCTGTGTTAGAAACTCCCTTACCATTGATAGTACTGAAGAGATAATGTCCTTGATGAAAGTTTTACAGTCTTCTTTATAAAACAGGGTCTTATTGTTGAAGAATACACATAAGCAGGTTTTGTTTTTATGGATGTAATCTGTTGCATGTTTTCTGTGTGACAGCATGAGAAAAAGAAAGAGTGAGAGTGAAAATTTTAGGAGCCTTTTCATCTTGTTACAAAGAAATCAGACTTTTGGGGCAAAGGACAGTGATGGTTTTGTTTACTGACAATAGCAGTATCAAACCAGTGTTACTCCCAAGTCCTACAAAGAATGTTCCTGTGCGGAGGACTCAGTACATTGGTTTACCTTAGTATCAGTGAGGCGCTCAGCTCTTGGGCTGAGGAATTAATCATCTCAAAGGCTTTAAAATATTGTTAAAAATAAACCAGAATCACTGAAAACATCTTGTCAGATGGTGGCTGTTAATCTGCTCACCTCTGCATCGCATATCCAGGCCCAATTGCCTTGTATAACCTGGTGATGAATTGGTCTTATGAATGGTGCTGTGCCTGGATTACTTTGTAGTTGCTAACCTAAATATTTGCGGGGAGGATTGCCCTTCTTGCCGGGCCTGCTTTGTATTGTGTGAAGTTGTTAAGACTGAGAAGCCTTAATGTAACTGATACAGCAGCATGCAGGTGTGCTCATTTTTTTTCTTTTTCTTTTCAGTTTCTTTCTTTATTGTTTTTCTGTGTTCTGACTATAGTTAAAGTTTTGGCATGAAATGGTAGCAAGTGAACTGTTATTCTATTTTTCTGTATTTTCAAATTAATTTTGAACTAATTAAAAGTAGTCAATGAGCATCCTTGAAAGCCACATGTTTTACTTACAGAACATTTACAGCATGAGAAACATGCTTTGTTTTATTAATGGGCTTAGACTCAGGTTACCAGTGTGGACATATTACTCCTAGCAGTGTATTTAGTGTCCAAGCCCTCTTAAGCCTTCTTTGTATTGGTTGAGACTGCTTGTAGTGGTTGTAAAAAGCAGCAGTAGTTTCCAGGGAGACAATGGTCCTCTGGAAATGTAGCAGATTTCCAACTAGTAGCAATCAAGGGCAGAAATTCTGTAGTTACCATGGATTTGACCAGATGCTAAACCATCACAGGTTGGAAATCCTGGTTGTCAAAGGGGACTTGAATCATTTCTGTATCTACCAGAGGGGCAGCACAGCAGGGCACAAGCAGTCCAGGAAGTTCCTGGAGTGCATAGAGGCTAACTCGCTAACACTGGCGACTGAGAAGCCAGTGAGTAATGACACTCTGCTGGACCTCCTTATGCTTCCAGAAAAGATCGGGTTGAGGATGTGAAGGCTGGGAGAAGCTTTGGCTGCAGTGACCAATAGTGACAGAGTACAAGATCCTGAGAGGGGGGAACCAGACAAATAGCAGGATCACAGCCATCAAAAGAGCAGACTCTCTTCAAGAGAGCAGACTTCGACCTCTTCAGGAATCTGCTTGGAAGAATCCCATGGGAGAACATCCTGGAGAGAAGAGACCTGATTGACTTTCAAGAATCATCTCTTTCTCCAAGCTCAAGAATGGTCCAGTTCAACAAGCAGAAAATCAAGCAAAGATGGCAGGAGGCCTGCATGCATGAACAAGGCTCTCCTGATGAGCTCAGACATCAAATGGAAGCACACAAGACTGTATTTGGTTTACACTGCAGGGTTTTGGCACTGGAGCAGGTATCTACACTGCCGTGTGGGAAGGACTAGCCTGGAGCAAGTGGATATTTCCTAAAGTAGTTGCAGTCCTTTGAGAGCCCACACAGGAGCAGATTCTGCGAAGAGGAATTGCAGCTCATGGATGAGCCATGCAGAAGCACGTTGATCCTGGACAAATGAAGCCCAGGGAGACGACCCATGCTAGAACAGTTCTCAAAGGACTGCAGCCCATGGAAAAGACCGACGTTGGGGCAGAGGAAGAGTGTGAGGAGGAAGGAGCAGCAGAGATCAGACAGAACAGACTGAACAGAGCTAACCGCAGTCCCCCATTCACCTGCATTACTGTGGTAGGGTCTGGCAGAAAAGTGTGGAAACAAGGAATGAAGCTGAGCCTGGGAAAATGGGGGAAAGGTGTTGTTTTGCCTTTGTTTCTCACTATCCAAACCTATTTTAATTGGAGCAAATTGAATTATTTTTCCCTAAGTGGAGTCTGTTTTGGTCATGAAAGGAATTGGTAAGTGATGTCCCTGTTTTTATCTCGACCTAGGAGCTTTTCTATCTTGTTTTCTCCTTCTGTTCTTTTAAAGAGAGTTAGTGAGAGAGTGACTGGATGGGCATTCAGCAGCCATTCAAGGTCAACCCATCACCAAGAGGTAGAAGCAGGGGCAGGTGATCTGGGAGGAATGCAGAGACACTGTCCAAGCATGCAGAAATGGAGTTAGAAGAAGTGAAACCCACAGGGAATTGAAACCCGTGAGGGACCTAAAGGACAACAAAGAAGGCTTCAACAGGTGTATCAGTGGTAAAAGGAAGACAGGAGAAAATGTGGGCCTACTGCTGAATGTGGCAGGGAACCTGAAGGCAAAGGCTATGGAGAAGGTTGAGGAGTACTTTCTTCAGTTTGGTCTTTAGTAAGACCAACCTTCAGGAATCTCAAGCTCTGAGTGGGAACACATGGAGAAAGGAAGACTTTTCTTCAGTAAGGATTAGCTCAGGGAAGATTTAAATTAATCTGAATGTACAGGTCCATGGGACTTGATAGGATGCACCTTGATAGGCTGAGGGAGCTGGCTGATGTCATTGCAAGACAAGTCATGATGATCTTTGAAAAGCTGTAGTAACATGGGGAGGTTTATGAGGACTGGAAGAGAGTAGTCACTCCTGTCTTCAAGAAGGGCAGAAAGAAGGATCTGGAGAAGTACAGGCTAATCAGCCCCAGCCCTGTCCATGGGACAGAGGCAGAGCACATCTTCCTGTACTAGATGATCTCCCGAGGTACCTCACAACCTCAACACAACCTGCTATTCTGTGAATAGGTACTCAAGTCTAACACACAATTTGCTAGACTATACCCAATTGGACATTTGTTCAGTTTCTGTGCTTAAATCTCAGTAAGTCATATATTTATATTAGTCTAAGTAGTGATTTAAAACCTCTTTGTCACAATTTCAGACAGTAAAAATTACTTTGGGACAAGGAAATTATTTCCCATTGAGATGTATTTGCCCTATTTCTGCTTTACTTGTATAGGTAGCATAACATAAGCACCTAAATCTCACTGAATTCAGAAAAATGCACTTTCGTACTTTATAGTAAAAACCTGGAAAAAACAGCATAGAATGGAGGTTGTACTGTGCAGTATTCCACTTCTAAAAATGAGGTCATTAGGCCTGGATAGTTCTGATTTCCTGCTAATTTTGAATCAGATTATTCTGCAGTTTATTCTGGCCTTCTGTAGGTTTCTCTTGCTGTTTTAGCTGCTGCTGCCCTAATCAACTTGAGATTTGCATTGAATAATTTTTCTTAACACAAGTTTGCTCTGCTGATTGTTCTGAGTTCTGGAGATTGTTCTCCATAACATTTTTCACCCCAACTAGAACACTGCTTTTACATTTTGACTACTTCGTGTTTTGGATGCCAGCATTTCAAGTCATCAGATCAAAATCTGAAATGTTCAAAATGTAAGGAAAAGTCTGATAAAAAATTGAAAATATTACAACAGGCTTCATATGCAGGAAAAGTTTAACTTACTGCAGTTTGTAAAGTATTCGGAGATTCTGAGATTGCAGCTATAATTCAGGTACAAATGTAATGATCTATTGTCCTCCAAGCAGTAACCTCATCAAGATATTTCAGTTGTTGAGTTGCCAAAGCTGAACTGGACTTTGCTGCTAGTCTTGCCAGGAAGTTAAGTGTCATATAGCTCTCCAAACTTAGGTCTGTCTTCTATATATCCTAAGTATAAGCAAGGTTTCATGGACAGCAATACCAGAAACTGTGAGAAAAGGCATTTATCCCATTTGTGTCTTCGTTATTTTTCCTTTGTGATCTGAATCCTGATCTTTTTCTTTGCATTTCTGAAGTGTCTGGAGATTGCCTCATACCAAGCAGCATTTCGTTTTCAGTTTCTTCTAAAATTTCAAACCACTAAGAGAGATGGGGTATTTTTTCACTTCCTCACTCTGAGGACCATGATCAAATTCGACATTCACATGGCAGCATCCTAGGTGAGCATCCATGGTGTGACTCGAGACTAAGAAAATTACTTGGACTTAGCCTTTAAGATAATCTTTACTTAAAGATTTATAGAAGCAGAGGAAAGTCCCCTTAACTTTACTGGACTTTGCATCTGACTCAGAAGGCTCAAAACCTTAAAAGCCCAGCCTTGCATGAGAAGAGTAAGGGTGTGAGGATCTTGCTTCTTCCTTTTCACTGAAGGTTTTGAGAGTAAGTCAAACATTGTGGAGTTGTGGTTCTCTCTTTATACTCTCACATAGTTAACTGAGATTCCAGCAGAGCTTTCAGCTAAAATGAATGTAATTAATAATTGGGAATTCAATAATATCTGAATTTCAAATTATTGCATGAGACATATGAAGCCTTGTACTTCTTTGTAAATGATTCATTAGGTTTTGAAAATTATCTTGGCTGTGTAAATCTATTATAAGGAAACGGGTTGGCAATTTTAGTTTTAAGAAATGAATGTAATAGTGCTATTAAAAATTCTCCTTGTGATTATTCACAAAATAACTCCAAGAAATGTAAGACAGAAATTAATTTCTCTTTGAACTAGGGCTCTCTTGCATTCACAACAGCAGTTATTCTCCACATCTTGCTACTCTGATTCAGAAAAATTGCAATTGGAAGTTGTTATTTCTTCTGGGGAGGAAAAGAGGAGCTCATATCACATTCTAGCAATCTTCTGTTATATATTACTTTGTCTTCTATCTTAAGGATATATAGGAGGGAGCTGCACCAATCCTTTTGACTGGAGAGCACAAAGTCAGGGGCATTCTACATTTCTGTATGTGATGCTAGGCTCTCAGCATAAATGTGGGTCTCCAGCTGAATGAGTTTTACCCCCGGTACACTGCGCAACAAAAGCAGGGAAGCTCAGGTCCCATCTTTCTGGTAGGCATGTACCTGGTTTTCTGCACTGTGTTCAGGCACTGGGATAACTCAGCTCCCCGCCTGCTGTGCCTTCTGCTCACCTGGTTACTTTCCTACGGCACTTTGCAGCTCTCAAAGACATAATTATATCTTTTGACTTCTTCCTCTTTCATTTGTTACAGTAAATGACCAGGTATTGCCAGGTATGATTTTGACATTTAGTTCTGCTGCTGACACCCACAAATGCTAGAGCTGGCTGGTAAAGTTTGAAGGTTTGCTGTTGTTTTCATTTTTATGGATGTGCGTTTAGTGTGTGCCATTCTGGATCACCCATTTTGTCCACACTGTCAGGTACAGCTTGCTCGGGGTAGATTCCAGCTGATAATAACCAGCTCACAGTTTGCACAATATTTATCTAGAAGTCTTTGATCGCAACTTTACATTCTTTCTTCCTTGACATCTTAATTTTACTTTCACCAGACGCTCCAAACCTTTTCTTTCATATGGTAAATATATAGGAATGCTGCATATGAGACTATTCAGCACAAAGATTTTAATAAAACACTCCTGCAAACATGCTTGCTTCTCTGTTCCAGTTATAAGTGTATGTTTAACTTGCTGATTTCACACACCACTGTGCAGCCATTTGTTACATATTAACTTAAGACTCAATCCTACAAGATACTGACTGCTTCTGGATCGTGCCGAGACCATTTTCCTCCTTACAGGAGTGCTTACAGGGCACTCAGCACCTTGCAGGAATGAGCCCTGAATCTGGGCAACAACAGCCTCTTTAAAAAGCCAAGCAGGTTTTCTGGAACAAGGTTTGTATTGTATCTGGGCGATATTTTGTGCAATGGAGTTTTATACATTTAGATTAAATCTTATCCAGAACAACAGATCTTGCAGTTAATGGCTGCTGGGAGACATAAACATGTAGGTATATAGAACTATAGTTAATGACATTTTACAATTATGGTTTTGGTAGTTGTTTCAGTTAAGTGCAATACTATAGTAATCGTTTGTGTGCTGGCTGCAGTGTTCTTTGCCCCTCTGTTGAAGTGTGTCTGTTTTTTAGAGTTGCAGATAATTAGTTTATGTAGCAAAGCCATTTGGGAAGTGTTCATCACTGAGCTTATGCATTGGACAATGGGGTGCTTTGTGTACTGCTACTTCAAGGGGATCCCACTGGCAGTGGCATTGGGGGGCAGATTCTCTGGCATTACCCCAGATTTCTGGAACTCTCTTGGGCTTACATTTTGGAAAACCAGGAGAAATATTTAGTGGCCAAATGTATCTTAATAAGACCAAGATGTGGTGGAGCTTGTGTATACTACACTATTAATTACTACTCTTTCTCTGAAACTTGTTTGGGAGAAGACTGTGATGTCAGTCTGCATTGTTAATCTGGATGTGTTTGGCACAGAAAAGGTGTTGTAACATACTGTTTCTAAAAAGTTATTCTCACTCGTTTGTATGCAGGTGAAAAGCATAATCTTGCATTGTTTGCAAGGAAAAAGAAATGGGGTTTAATTCCATCCACAGGCAAGAAAAATTACTTCCAAAAAGGGAGCTCTTACCTCCCCTGTTCAGCACCTTGCCATGCTAGGCAAAAAAGGAGGTGCTCTTTGATTTTGGTCCTGGTATCACTTGCAAACAGTGGTAATTAGGAACTAAAAACTAAACCTGAATTTCGATTTCAGACTTGCACTTCAGGTTAGGCAAAGACCAAGGCACAGTTCTGCTCCAGGGACTGATGGAGGAATCTCTCTTCAATTCAAATACACATGTGTGTTAATAACCATATCTTTTCAAAATAAGCAATGATACTGTTGGCCTTTGCCCTCACTCCCACAATTTAACTATCAGTTGTGCACATAATTATGTGTGGATTATCTCTTGAGACTGGTGTTATTTTAAGTATGCACTAGTAGAGGATCACATACTTGAACTGACTGCAAGATCACAGCTCTGGCAATATACTCTAACTCAAATCAGGGTATGAAATTGGTATGTAAATAGACTCAGGATTAAGCAACTTGCTGTCAGGTTGGCGGCTGTGCTTTTCCGGCCAATAAGCAAAAGACCCAAACAAAAATGAGCTTTTAGGAGTTTTTAATAAATTAGAGTTTTCTGTGTAGCTCTAAGCACAATTAGCTAAGCTAGCAATTAAGAAGTTAAGAGTTTTTTACCCATTAAAAGAAAGTTGGGAAGTAGGTAGAGGTTTATGGGAACAGAAGTGGACTGCTGATGCCAGTGAAGTATTTTCCAAAACTTTCAGAATAGGATGAAGGCACCACATGATCCCATATAAGAATATTGCAGCAGAAAGTAGTCACAAGTACTCAATATCCTCTCTGGGAAAACAGCTCCTGGTTTAGGAGAAATGAGCCTGGGGCTGGTTGTATGCTAATTGCTTTTCATTGCTGTGCGTTAACAAAGCTGTTTAACACTTGCTGTAAAGCCTGGATTTCACTCTCCTCTCATTTAATACCAAGTTAAATCTGGACTAATAAGCTCCCAAGACCTTAGAGGTTCCAGTAAAATGAGATTTGGTTAAAAATTACAAGCTGGTTTCCACCAGTAAATGTTGCAGCTTTAGTGCCCTAAGCAATGAGAGAACTAATACTGGTGAGAAAGGACAATATGCGTCATTGGGATATTGAATGATTTAGTAGAAGGTCCTGGTCTTGCTGCAAACCTTAGGACGGGTTTCTTTCTCCAGATAGCCTGAACTCCCTTTGTCCCCCTTTCCTTAGACTTCAGGAAATGAAAAATGTAATAGTCAATTTTGAATCATTTTCAAATGTTTGTATGATGTATCCTGGCCTGTGTCAGAATAGTGCATCCAGCAGGGCTGAGGCAGTGATCATCCTCCTGTATTTGGTACTGATAAGGCTGCACCTCGAATCCTGTGCTCAGTTCTTGGCCCCTCACTACAAGAGAGATTTTGAGTTGCTGGAGTGGGTCCAGAGAAGGGCAACGAAGCTGGTGAAGGATCTGGAGCACAAGTTTGATGAGCAGCTGAGGGATCTGGGGTTGCTTAGACTGCAGAAGAGAAGGCTCAGAGGGACCTTATCACTCTCTCCAGCTACTTGGAAGGAGGATGGAGTGAAGAGGCATCTGATCTCTTCTCCCAAATAACAAGTGATAGGACAAGAGGTAATGGTCTCAAGCTGTGCCAGGAGAGGTTTAGACTGGATATTAGGAAAAATTTCTTCACCAAGAGAGTGCTCAGGCATTGGAACAAGCTGCCCAGGGCAGTGATGGAATCAGTCCCTGAAAGTGCTCAAAAAACATGTACATGAGGCCCCTAGTGACAGTTTAGTGGTGGCCTTGACAGTGCTGGGATAGACTTGATGTTCCTAAAGGTCTTTTCCAACCTAGTTAATTCTATGATTCTCTGATTTTGCTTAAGTGTTGAAAAATCAAGATTTAGTATATTGCGCAAGGAGCAGGATGTTTTTCAGTGTTTCATAGGCAGCGATATCTGTGACTCTGAAGGCTCAGCACTGAACAGGAGCTGTTTGTCAGCAGAATGATAGCAGGATTTCTGATAAATTAAGCATCTTCTGTTGACCTGGGACATTGAAATATAAAGCTGATCCTGCAGTCAGCTGGAATTGGCTTGTTATAAAGGTACACCCATGATTCTGGTGAGAACAGTTATTCAGGAATGTGTTTGTCTGCGGCTCTTCAGGACTTTCAGAGTTAAACCTTTCATGTAAACCTTGTCCCTGCTAGGAAAATTACCAGATGCTGACAGGGGGTGTCACCAGTGGCACAGCTGAACATATGCCGCATATGGCTTGGCTGCAAGTGCTGGACAGGGAGGTTCCCTGCTGCTGCTGAGACTGCTGAAAACAGGTTTTAAACCACTTGATTTTAGCACAACACTAAACATCAGCCTCTATACAGTGTCCATCCTACCAATGAGACTGAACAACTATTCGAGTGTAGATTGGCCTGCCAACATTTTGCTGTATCAAAAAAGTGTTAGATGGCATCTTTACTGAGTTATTACACAAATGGTAGTTTTTAAGTACTCAGCAATCCCAATATCCTTGCATTGAGACTACGTTTGTATTATTCTGTGTTGAGGCTAGAATTGAAACTGAAGCAGAGATTGAATGCAAAGCAGATTTAAATCTCTATTCACTTAATGATGGTCTTGGTCTTTGAATTTGACACAACAGCCCTCCCTGAAAAATTCAATTAGGCAATTTCTGGAGAAAGTATTTTCTTGCTTTTCCAGAGAATACACTTCAAAGTATTTCCTTCCTGAGGTGGTGCCATAGAATTTGGGGTTTTTCTTTGTGTCTTTTGCGAACCCGCTGCAGGCACCCACCTCATACCCAGCTCACACCTACACATCCTGGCACCCTACAGCTTTGAAACACAACACATGGAATAAGCTGAGGATAACTGCATGTTTCTTTAGCCCTTTCCAATTCACACCCTCCTGGGAAGCTACTGAGACAAATTTCGAGCCTGGAGCCATTTCAGGAGTCCCATCGCTTGTGGAAGGAGTCTCCGCTCACCTCCCAGCACTTGGATACTTACTTCCACCTTCTGCTCTGCAACAGCTTGGATGCAGACAGGGGAGCTGGTTCAGCTCATAGCCTGGCAGGAAAAAGCAGAAGGCATGTCATGGCAGGGGGGTTGGAACTGGATGATCTTGAGGTCTTTCCAATCCTAGCTATTCTATCATTCTATGTCCAGCATCTCTCCCTTTACGTGATGGCATGCTCTTAGATTGGCTGGAGTCACCAGTTCTACTTTCATCCATAGAGACCAGGTAGATTGAAGGAGATGATGTAAAGAGGAGCAAGTGGTCTATGGGGCATCTCTGGGTCAGTGTGGGTAACAGGATACAGCCAAGCAGTCATTCTTCTCATGGAACAGAAGGAGAAAGTTTGCTGAATTACATCATGAAAAGTGAGATATGGGAAGAGATCTGACTCATGTATTTTAGTATTGCTTAGACAAAAAACAACCTAAGACAGAATTGGTGCAAACTGCCTAACTTTCTTACTGGAGCAGGAAACATGGCTCTCATCTCCAGTTTAGTATTTTAATTATGTACCCCAGCATGTTGAGAGAATGGCTTGTAAGGTCTTCTTTCTTGTTATATCTTCTTGACCTGAAGTTTAACAAGATCTTTTTAAAAAGGCCAGTGTCACTGGCAGAAACTGAAATGTCTATTTTGCTGTTTACATTATTTAGGCAAAAGCAGCCCACCATTGTAAATTAACTTTCATAGTAAAGAAAGAGCTCTCCTGTGCTCTTACAAAACTATTAGGCAGATCTGCAGATCTGCAAAATTTAGAAGATTAATGGACCATCATCAAAATAAGCAACTGAGTCTTGAAATGGGCACTTTAATCTGAACTCCTTTCAAAAAACTGGAATTTAGGGCTTGTCCTCTGCATGAGTAGGTAATGGATTATTTTCACCATGTGTACATTTTTTATAGCTCTCATCACTGTATTCATCAAAGTGCCAGAGGAACATTGATGGATTTGTCCTTGCAGGCCCATAGGTTATAAGGTACTATTCCTATCATCACTTATTTTACACATATGGCACTTAAGCTGAGCAAAGTATGCTGAACTGCCAAGGTCAGAGAGAAACAAAATCCAGAATATCTCTTCCCTTCCTCAGTCATGAAGTCATCTTTGCTGCCTGAGATGGGGGTTTCACTTGTTCAGATAATTTACTATTACTTAGGGGTATGGTAGAATCCAGAGCTGTTTAACTTCTAGTCTTTGGAGTATCTGAGGCAATGGCCACAAAGGACTTTTGGGGCACTGGTTCCAGCCCCCTCTGTTTCAGACAATTTGGTACCTTAGGTATATATAAATAACTCATCTCAGGCTGCTAAAGCTAAGTTTTCTTCCACACCAGTCTAATAAGAAGACAGTCGCATAGTTCCTGTGTTCTGATCTTTAAGAAATCTGATTTCCTGCCAAATCTGATGTGCGGCTGCAATATCTTACAGAGACAGTCTATAGATATTATTTGTATTGATTCCTAGAAACAATTATTATATTACAAGTAATATCAGGTTGTAAGAGATTTCCTTGACTACTCTACTGATAAAAGATCTAATTGAATGTGTATGGTTGTTTTTAACAGGACCAGTAAGCTAGCACAAAAATTATAAGCTTGCATGTGTCTGATTCCATGTCCAGACAAGTAAGTTTTTGAGTGAGCACCACTGTGTGTCTAAAGTGTGTATAAAGACACTCTGTGTCTTTAAAATCTGGCAACTTCCTTTCCTGACAAAGTAAATAGACAGATTACTTAAGTTTCATCATCCATGTTTTAAAAAAGCCCTCTTGATTTTAGTATTAATAAAGAAGAAGACAATTAGTTACTGCAACACTGGAGAAACAGAGGGATGACTAGTAACTGAAGGCTTATTCTTCCTTGAAGTTTTCAGCAGGCTAAATTTAGAGCACAAACTTTACTGAAAAGGCCTAGCATATAAATGTTGTTGTAGCACTTCATTGTTCAAATTGAGGTTTTCTAGCTTTTCTGTTCCATGGGATTCTTGATAGAGTAAATTAAAACAAAAAGCAGAAGCTGTTGACAAACTAGAGGTAGAATTAGTGAGAAAGAAAACATGGTGGAGATGGTAATTCAACCTTCTGGCACAAGAAACATGAGCATGAATGTTAATGTACTTCAGAGTGCAACAAAGACAGCAAGTTTGCCCTTGTGAAAAGAGACCAGACAAAGAGAAGTATTGATACTAATAGAAAAACTCCCCCCTCCCCAACAACAGTGTAGTTCTTAAAGCACACACATCAAGACTGCCTAGAAGCCTACACCAAGCCTCACTGCTTTCCCCTCGCATGCTACCCATCTCTCCTTTTCTTAAACTTGCTGAGATACTCTCCTGACCCCGTGAACATATCAAAAGCTGTGATTGTTCCAGCTTTTTGTCCTGGTCATCACAGAGTTAACGAAGGTGCACAGCTGTACTCTAACCAGTTGGGTATTTCTGTTGCATCACACTGGGTCAATTATTCTACTGAGACCTATTATTTTATTGTAATAAGCATCAGAAGCAAGATGATCTTATGTAACTTTGCATAATCTCCACTGATGTGGCATCATTCCTAATGAAGTCCACTACCTGCTTCACTTGTAAAGCATTTCCATCTTTTCTAGCATCTGACAGACACTATACCTCTGCAGTGTTGCTGCATCCCTACTCCCTTCAGCACAACTGAATGATTTAAGTGAGGGTTGGGTGCTGCCTGTGCTTCCTCTGTGAGCCCAGGGAGAATCATCATTGCTCAGAAATCAAACCCACATACAGCCCTTTGCTATGGCTCACACACAAAAATGCATGAAGTGTACCACCTCCAGCCCCGGTGTGAAAAGTGTAAACATCTCCTGCAGGTGGCCCTCATCCTTCAAACTCCTCAAGATCATTTATGTTTATATCTTCCACTGATTTATTTTGGCCTTCTGGTTGTATAACAGGGCACCTTCATATCCTCAGGTGATTTTGGAAGGACAGTTTTGAATAGAGAGGACGGGATGTCAGGGTAATTAAGTGGGTGGGGAAGAAAGTTAATAAAGAGCTCCTAATAGTAGTCACTTTTACATGTTATTATTTCAAGCAAGGAAAATAAATACAGAATGGCTGTAGGGCCATCAGATGCCACAGTGAGAGGTATGACATAGGAAAGGATGACAGGTGGAGCAGAGAAAGAAGAGAAAGCAAATGGCTGCAGAGTGGGACAATTCCAACTCTTTGAAATCTCACCCTTTCCTCCCAACTAGTCTTTATTGCTTTAATGTACATCCATCTAGCACAAAATCTGATGCAAATTTTCAGGACAAGAAAAGAAAAAGATGTAAAGAAAAAAAGATTAAAAAAAAAAATTTTTTTGCCCAATTTCTTCTTCCTATTTCTGTCTACTTTACATCTCCATGGTCCTTTTCCTTCCTGCATCTTACACTTTGTAAGACACAAGATAAAGGTGGAATTCAGCCTTCCTAACAAGCAATTGGAAGTCTTCTTTATGTTTAAGCACAATGATCTGTTTATTGGAAACTGTTCTGTAGTACCAGCCATCTCTTCATGTCATGCTGCCTGAATAATGACTCTTGAGGATGGGGAGAAAGAATAGCATCACAGTCAGGCCCCATAGGATTATAAATAGCATTCTAACAGCCTGAAAGGCTGAAGCCATCATTAAGTTGCATGCAGCTGTAGTGGTGTAGGTGGGTGAGTAAGAGCAACTCAGAGATGGGATAATGGTAACCTGGTACATAAGGGTCATTTTTCACTGATGGTGTCTCTCCATTGGCCTATTGTGTTGTCCCTAAATTAGGTCTCTGTTTAACAGAGTTGAGCAAGCTCAGCAGAACAGCCTTGGCAAAGCACATTTAAAAGAAGATTACAGGGAAAGACATATTGTTGCGTGTTGTATTTTAGACCAAGTTGTGACAAACTTTCCTCGCTGTGGTCATTTATTGCCTTTATCAGCAGAAAAAGTAAGCGCAACAGGAAGTGGCCTTTTGGAAGTGGCATACCATCTTCCTGCATAGGGGCAATGATGACTCTTACAGGGCAATCAAAAAGTTAATACAGCAGTTTAACCCAAGCAGTCCTTTGAGTGTTTTCCTTAGCAACATGATTCGTTTTCTGGAATGGCTTTTTTCAGTGCCAAGATGACAAAGGTCTTGAATTTGAAAAATCTCTTTCAATCTATTATTACTAGCTTTGTTACATATAAATGGATTTGGAAAGATCATACATTAATTTCATACAGCTTATATATTAAACAGATGAAAATATATTAATTTGATCTTGAATATGCAAACATATTACTCTTGCCTCATTTCTAAACTGAACAAATCGAGATCTTTTCCTGCTCTCAGTCAAGTCGGTGGGGGAGTTGCTTTTAGTGTCAATAGATATATGACTCAGTTAATTCTCCCTGTGGGACCTGTCTGTGTGTAAAGATTCCTTGGAGGTTAATTGCTTGCAGGAGAGTCTTTGCCTGCAATGTAAAAGGAAAGTGCAAATTGCAGAACTGAAGCATTAGCCATGTATTGCAGCCTGGAGAAGACACTGTCATTTACAGCAAAGGGATCCCTTATTTCAGTGATTCTGCATTCTAATAATTAAATTTGGTCACTCATTAATTTTGAGTATGTCTTAGAGAGTCACTTCCTTTTCCATCTTGCCCAATAGCTGTTAAGTAGAACAAATACTTTTATGTTTTTCTGAAATTATTTCTCTTGGCTCTTTTGTATTCTCTTTACAGTACTTTTTTTTTTTTTTAAAAAAAAAAAGAAAAAGAAAAAAAAAGAAAAAATCACTTCTTTAAAATAGACTTCTGGGAAGTACTTGTAAAATAACCATGAAAGAAATAATAGAGCTGTAGGAGAGGAATTCCTAAATCTCATTTAGATGTTTCAGATTTAAGGGAATGATTTTATTACAAAAATGTGCCCTTCACTATTCTGAGAAAGCAAAGAGATGTACCACTACCCATTAAAAGTTGGGTGCAGGGTTTTCCTTCATCATTAAAACTCTATATTCTTTCTTTCATGTCACATTTTTTGTAATCCTTTCTTACCTCTATTACACTTGGAATAATCCTTCTCATTCCTTGTCACATGTGCATTAAACCTCCTCTAAATTACAGACTTAGAGCTTCTAGAACAAGCATTCCATTTTTGTTGCCATAAGTGTGATGACAATTGTCATATCATTATAAAAAATCCTATGCATGTACCAATCTGGAATTTATTCTTGGGCTCTTCACATATTACTGTACTTGGTCAATCATAACATGAAATGGTGCCACTGCCTCTCAGTTCACTGCAGCCTTTGTTACTCATCTGGGAGTCAAACTATTAGCCGGTAAATAACAGACAAACATATGAAAGTGCTACGAAATTGTTCTTATTTATACGTTTTCAAGCATTCTCAGTGGCAAATAACATTAATCCTCTCAAGAAACAAAAAAGCTGAAGAATCTGCCAGTTCAAAAGTACCTTTTCAAAAATCATAAACTTGCATGACATTTTCCTTTTTTAGGATTGTAGAAAAACCTTTCAATCAGCAGGACTAATCTACTAAAAGTTTGGTTTGTAACTTTAAAGAAACACTATGGCTCGTTTTTCTTCAAATATTGTAAGAAATTGGGAAGCCTTCAAGTTTGTAGTGAGAAGAGTGATTTGCCTTTTTTCTCATAGCAGTGCTGTTGGTAAATTTTGCTTTGTATCGTTTTACTGAAACTTGGTGTAACAGTACTTGAATACCATATACACTTCCCAGGCATTAAAACATAATATTCAGATTAAGAAAATATTTGGATAATTATAGGTCTCCAGAGCAGAAAGTAAATCCTGTTCTCAGGCACACTTGGTGTGCTTCATCCGTGCTTTGCTAAATAGTACATGGAAGGACAGCCTCTGACTCAGTGAAGCTGCGAGAGTTAGAAGAGGATTTTTGCATACTACCAGTGTGCTAACAAGTCTGGAAGATTAAAATGGTAGTATTTACTTTTAGAAACTTGACAAATATCAATTGACTAAATATTGTTATCTCTGTAATGGCAATTTTCTAGGTGTTTCTTTTATTAAATAACATTTAAAGACTATAACATACAATATACTTTAACTGACTATCTAAAGTGAGGCTTTTAGCAGGGCTTTCCATGGAAGGGAGGTTGGAACTAGATGATCTTAAGGTCCTTTACAACCCTGTCTATTATATGATTTCTATTCTATTATATTCTATTCTAGTTTATTCCATGATTCCATTATATTAAGTTCTTGCAAGCATGTTTTTAGCCTGTTGGTACCTTCTTCATAATTTCTATCTCTTCAAGATGTCTTTAACCTGCTGACGAGTTTCAAATATGTTTAAAAGAAAGCTTCAGATCTCAGAATTACTAGAATTTCTGGAGTTTCAGCAACACTTTTGGCTGGATAAAGGAGACACACAAATTAGTGCTTCAGTTCAGCTCCATGTTTTTTTCTGCTTTTGTCTTTTTGTCCATCTGGTAGGTAGAGGACACAGGAGGATCTGGGGGGTTCCCTTCTCTGGGGCACTGTGGGTTAAAAAGTATGTGCAATGGATATATCTGGGATATTTATGGAAAGGAATGCACAGGAACATAGAAATGCAAATTCATTGAAATTCAGGTTTGGGTAGTGCTGTCAGAAGTTTGAAGTGGCAAGCACAAACCCCTAGCGATACCAGGAAGCATGTGAGACAGGTTTACAAGACCCCTTACATGTGCTTTTAAAGTTGAATTCTGATACATTTCTTGTTTCATATAAATGAAATAATATTTCCCTTGGCCATTTTAGCGCTTTCAGTGGGACCTCTTCTGAGACTCCCCTTTCTCAAAGTCTGAAGCAGATACTTCTCTGCATTGAGTTCAGAACTTCCCCCCAGGCTAACATAGGCATAATTTGTAGAGGACCCTCTCCACACAGTATCAGTGTTTCCCATCTTAATCTCTATCTATTTCTCCTTTACTTCCCGTGCTCAGCACTGTAAAGCAACCACTTTGCCTTCTCATTTGACCCATTCTTTAAGTCTCCCTCCTCCCGTGGTGTGTACCATAAAGCTGAGGCCAGCAGGACCTGGCCTGGTGGCAAGCTGTGCCTGTTGCTGCCGACAACAGGAGCAGCCTGTAGTCACTCCTATAGTTATTTGCTACCTCATTTGACATACATCCCTTAAGCCCATTTGTTTGCCTCATCACCTAACTACCTCTGGCCTTTGAAAGCAGGCCTACACTGCTCTCCAGAGAAGCAATTACAGCATCTACAGTCGCACCAGTCTCAAAGGAGAGGCAGTGGGGCTGATGGCTTTGTTACTTCTTCAGGCTGTTTCTGCCATACACTCTTGTGTCGCTCTGTTTTTATTTTGCCTCTTACCTGGTCTACGTTAAAACAGTTCTAATTCTGTATACAGTTCCAGTCCACGTGTAGAACTGTTTTTAGATAATAAACTATTTGAGCAAGAATTAGCATTTGTTACGGGTCACGACATGGGGCTATAAGATGTTGTTCTCACAAAATTTGCCTCATAAATATACAAACATTGTTCAGATTGTACATAAAATGTTCTAAATATGCTTTGCTTGGGTGAAAAAAAGAATGACACACAATCAGAGGCTTTTTTTCCAATACCTTAGGTTTACTAGGAGGAGGAGTTATACTGCATAAGGAAATGGACTATTTAACCTGCAGTTTATAGCTGGGAAAATAAACTCATAAAATCACAAAATACGTTGAAAAAGACCTTTATCAAGTCTAGCCATTACCCCAGGACTGCCAATTCCCCCACTAAACCATGCCACTTAAGGGCCCTATCTATGCATTTTCTGAACATTTAAAGGGATGTTGATTCTGCCACTTTCCTGGGCAGCCTGTTCCAGTGCCTGACCCCCTTTAGGTGAATAAATTTTTCCTATTATCCAGCCTAATCCTCCTCTGGTGCACGCTTGAGCATGGGTAACAACCAGCTGATGTGTTGGCCGGTGCTACATGGCAGGACTACAGTGCGAAGCCTGTCCCATGACAAAAGCAAGGGTGAGCAGAACCCGAGTCCCTAGCAATGCACGGTGAGAGGCGAGATGTCGACACAGATGAAACTGTGAAGGTTCCAAACACGATGACCCTTGGATGGCCGGTTGACTTCAGCGGGGGCACGGCTGCTGCACGCAGCACTGACATTCCTCCCCTCAGCCTGGCCGCTACCCGGCTGGAATCCCTTCGGAGCGGGCGGAGCGGAGCGGACCCTGCCCGGGGTACCCGGGGGTTCCCGCCCCGCCTCTCCCCGCCCCGCCGGGCCGGCGCTGCCCGCCCTCCGCTGCCATAGCGATGCGGGTTGCGGCTGGGACGGGCTGCGACGGCGGTGGCGGCGTGACCCGGCTCCCCTCAGGTAAGGCGCTGCTCCAAATAGCGGCGGCACCGCGGGGAAGTTGTAGCTCCGCGCTGCGAGCCGAGTCCTTCATTGCATTGTACTTGTTCTCTTGGCTCTCCTGCTCCCTTTCTCAGGTGCAGTTTATCCCAGAGCCGCTTTCCCTGGGAGCTTTTCTGCCGAGAGCAGTGTCTCGCTCTCATTATTGTTATTTACTCTTCTCTGTTTTTCCGCGTGGAAATTCGCCAGCGGTCCAGCAGCACAAGGGCAGGCCCTTGAAGTTTCGGTGCCCGGCGGGCTTTTGTCCTGCCCCGGTGGCGGGGTCAGGCTTGGCCCGGCTCCGCTCTGTTCTGCCTTACAGCCCGGCGGACTCCCGCCGCGACCCCGTGAATGAGGGGGATTAAAAACAGCGGAGAAGGAGACTGCAGGCGTCTCGGTGGAACACAAGAAAATCCTTTTATCCCAGAGGGACTTGAGGCTCGCAAAACTTGCTGAAGTGCCCTCGGGAAGAGCAGCCTCAAAACCAGTGGGTTCCGAGCTCCGCGTTTCACGTGGTGGTCGGGATTTGTTGCGCGGGGTCTGCTGCACTCCGGCACGCTTGGTACAGCCCTGCCGCGGTGGAAGCCCCGGCAGGTTAATGCCCCTCTTTTGGGGGCTCTGCCGCCGGCTCCCCGCTTTTCGAAGGCCAGCCACCACCTCCCTCTGTCCCTCGGAGCCCCTGCGGCCACTTGGGTGGAAAGAGACAAAGAAGGGCCAGGGCTGCCTCTCTTCATCAAGCAGAGCTGTGTGTTTTCCTCCTTTCAGGGTGGGGAGATATCCCTCGCGTCCTTCCCTCTGCAATGGCAGGTTTGTGAGGATCCCACTGGCACTTGCAGAGAGAACCTTTATTTTCATGGTACCAGCTTCAGGCTGCGCATCCCTGTGTGTTGGAATGAGCGGTTTCTGTGTGTTGGGCAGCATGGGGGTAAAAGCACCAGCCTGTCTGACAGAGACACTTGGCCAGGGCAGGGGTTGCATGGCTGGTGGTCCTCACATACCAGAGTGTGGTTTGGGCTGCTGGATCTCCCAGGCTCAGCCTTCAGGGGGAAATCCCTCATTCAGCATGTCCCAGTCAGAGACTGGTCAATTCCAAATTGGTTTTCATTGTGCTGTCATGACACCATAGGCCAGCTTCTGGCTTTATGTGCTTCTGAATCTCGTTTTCTTTGGCTGGGCAAAACACTTCCTGTGCACTTGTAACTTTTGCCTGCTAGGGCACAGACAAGACAGTTGAGCATCACACAGCCTTCTGACAGCAGCAAGTGTAGGAAAAAATACCTAGGTCTTCCTCTTCTTTGCCTGCTATTTGAGGATTAGGTGGCACTTGATAGTCATGCTTAGTTTGTGTCTTGGGGCTCAGTGCTGAGCACAAAGAAGAGGAAGGCTGGATTGCTGTTGTTGGGGGTTTCTCTGTCTTATTATTGTGTGTTTGTGAATTGTATTTAGTGTTGTAAGGTAGGTGTGGTAGTCATACTGAATTTATAAGCTTATTAAGCATTACTGAGGACAAGTACATATTGAAATTATTCTGGTCTCTTAAATTGCTAATGAGTGCAATAATACTTTGAGGGTGTTATGAATGCCTTCTCTCCACTGCAAAACACCTTTGTTCAGCGAAAAAGAACTCCTTTATTTCCCATGTGCCTTTATTTCCTACAATAGGGCTCAAACTTCTTTTAGTTGGGGACTTTGTAAGGAGATTTCTCTAACGGTTGCTTTTGTTTTCCTGGTGCAGGCAGTGCAGCCTGAGGGACTCAGCTCACCCAGCCAATGGGAAAGCAAGACAAACCAAGGTGCGGCAGATGAAGGAGAGGCAGCAAGGTCAGCTGGTGGAGACAACGGTGGCATTGCTTTGAGCTACCCCAGCCTCCATCTCCACACCTACAGCGTGGAGAGCATGACAACGTTTCCAAATGGCTGTGGAAATGGCACCACCGTTACTTGTATAGTTATGGAGAATAAAGAGCCCCACAACCAAACTACCTGTGTCAGTCATAATGGGGGGTACAGCACCAGCAGGAGTCATGAGGAGGACATTCACGAGGACAAACTCAGTCCTTCCAAAATCATGCGCTTTTTCACCACCCCTCGGAAGCGGGTGAACTCCAGCTCTGACAGGCCTCGCTCTCTGGTTTTGATGGGCAACACAGCCACACGGAACGCTTTGTCTTCCATCAGAAAAATGGGATCTTTCAAGAAGTTGAAATCTTCAGTTCTCCAAGGAATTCAAACAAGGGAATGCTCAGACATCTTAAATGAGAACGGTGTTGGCAAACAGGGTTCTAATGGGGGAGTGGTGCGAGTTCAGACTAACAGGTATTCCTATTCGGGGCCTCTACAGGATTTCCAGAACGAGGTGGACAGTTTAGGTTCTGACTGCTCTGATGCGGAGGAGTGCGATGAGTCTTTCCTGAGGAACACTCACCGCTCACGCAGCATCCGGCGGGCTTATGGCGCTGGCCGCATAAACTTGCTAGACACAGATAAAGTTCAGAGTCATCACAACTGTACAAGGCCAATGTCGCCTGTCATCGCAGAGCCAAAGATCTGTGAAATCTTGGTGAAAGACTCTGAAAACAACAGGGTCATTTATCGGAGAAGCAAAAGTTCGGATAACTTGAACTTCCTGAAAAAAAGCTCATTCAAACGGAAGTCCACCTCAAACCTTACCGATCTCAAGGTACTAAATGACAAACAAATGCCAACCAGGACTGTGAGTGATACTTCTGCTGACTCAGACAAAACCTGTGGGAACTCTGAGAGGAGATCCAAGCGGTGGAAGAGCCCTATCAGAGCAAAGGATTTTGACCGAGTTTTGAAACTGGTCAGTAATGTTACAGATGTTGCATGGAAGAAGGATGGCCCTAAGAGCATGGCTCCTTCTTCCACTGAGCAGTCCCAGAGAACAAGGTCAAACAGCAGACTGCATGATGACTACTCCCGCAGGGTTTCCAGCAGCACGGATCATGACAGAAAGAGATGCACTTCCCCGGTATCTAGTCCAGACACTTCCTTGCCAGGAATACCTTGTCTACAAAGCCCTGCAGCGGCTCAGGATAAAAAGCTTGAAATGAATGTAGCTGTTTCTGAAGACAAAAGCCTTGGGATGTCGTCAGGTATCCCAGACTCTGACAGCTTATCACCCACGCTGAATGATACCAGTCCATTTCCCAATGAAGTGTTCTATTCAGACTTGGATGAAGCTACCCAGCAGTTTACATACGAAGCTGAAAACACTAATGTTCCGGTCAGGCCGATTACTCCAAAGCCTCAAAGCCCTACTGCAGAGAAGGTCAAGTGCAATATGAATTTACAGTGCCCAGACCATCGCAGCACATTGTCACTGAGCTCATCAGAAAGCGAGGAGAGAGTTGAGGTACCTGGGCTGAAGATGGGCAGGAGCCCTGTTTGCTTCCAGGACTCAGTGCAAACTGTTTACTGTGATGATGGAAATGAAGACAGTGGCATAAGCAGCCACTCTCAGCTGAGCCTCAATTTAACCTCTGGTGCTGAAGAGAAAAAGGAAGAGGTAAGAAAGAATGCAAAATCCTTTAGAAGCTATATGTGTATCTATCAGGTTTTGTCTTTATTAATGCAAAACAATGCAAACAATGCAATATAACCTGACTACTAATACCTAGTGCAGGTTGTTATTGCTAAAATATGCTGACATCAATTATTTCCTTTAATATATTCTCTTTGGATGGTAATGTCAAATTATTTTTTCCTTTGTGCATTAATATCAAAGAAACATTTGGCAGCAAAGCCATTCCTGTTTATTTTCAAGAGCAGCTTATTGTACTCTGCAGAAACACAGCCTTGTCATGTGGTCTTGGATTTTACCAGCCTGAACAGGGCCTGGCTGTGTTTCTTTCCAAGCTGAAAGGTACCTGAAGTATCTGAATGTTTTGAAGTAGCATTGATTCAGTGCAAATAATTGGCTATGGAAGTCTTGAAGAACATAATATTTGTAGAGCAGTATGGCATGAACCATACAGTAGAGAAGTTTAAGCATGGAGCTGTATCCAGTGTTCTTATTGGGCAGTGATGAGTGATGCTGAGGGTGAGCTGTTTGGTTATTTATTTGCCTGTAAGTTTCAAATGGCAATACTTTAGATGCTGGGCAGACTGTATTGCTTCTAATGTTTTGGTGAAGATACCAGCATTTCACTGTACCTAATGCATCATTTTATAGTCTCAATAGATGGGTAAGAACAGTTTGCAGCTCCTCTGAGGTAAGGTCATGTAATAACCTTACCTGAAGCACAGTGTGAGCTGGCACTAGAGCAGTTGCAATGGTTTGGCAGCACTGGTGGAGAGCTGTCAGACATATCCTGCACTGTCTGAAATGGTGCAGTTACTGAGCCCCAGCGATGTGCAATAATGTGGGGTGTGGGATAGGGCAGCAGAGAGGTGTTTGCTACTCACTGGGAAAAATGCACTGGGGCAAAAATCCCTCTGGATCTGTATGAGTACGGAAACCATTCACAAAATAAAGCTGGCATCTTTCAGGTCACCCCAGTTTGACTGAAAGTATCTACACGTTAGGAATGGGGTAGACAAAGGCAATTGTTGCAGCTGTAGGAACTTCAGTATTTCATGCTGTAATGGCTTACAATGTTTGTGAAACTGTCTGACATTTAAAAGCTTCTCATGGTTTTTGCAGATTAACTGTAAGCAGTTACAGAGCTTATAAATATTGCCCTAGTGGAGAAAAGTGAGTTTGTTTACTGCAGTGCTTGCAGCTATGGTAAGGTCGGAAAAATAAACCCAGTGTGTATAAATGTTGGGGCTTTGAGGTTATTCCTCTTCTGAATTGCCCCAACAATCCATCTTTTTCAAAACTCACTGAAGAGTGCGTGCAAGGAGGTGCTATCACACCGCTGGAAGATGTGAGAGCACCAGTGTGGATGTGTGTCAGTTATACTTCTCAGGAACAAAATGGGAGGTGAGAATTAATGCTACTCATCTACCATCTAGTGGTGATCTGCAATCATGACTCAAGGGAAATTCAGCAGGTCCCTCCCCTTGGCTTCAGCAAACCAGTACAGGTTTTAAATGAATGTGTGCACTGGGTGGATAAAAGTTACTGCAGTTTTAACACCACATTGTGTTATTATCTAACATGCAATTTAAACTTCTCTTCATATTATAAAGTATTTTAGGTTAGTTGTGAGTGCCTTCTAGTGCTCACTTCCGTTGTCTAAAATATGGAGTGTGCAGTGGTGGCAGTCTGCATGGTAAGCAGATGCTGGTGTGGGATGGAGCCCTGCAGGACATGAAGGTTGCTAGGGGATGGACTCCTTGGCTGTTGGGGCAGCAGTGAGAGACTGTAGCCCCATCCCTCCGCTGTGAGCAGTGCCTGGAGCCCCCGACTATGGAAAAACAACTGCAGCCACCCAAATGCTGCAGCTGCATCCAGATGTCTCTTCAGATCCAGAATTCTGAAGTTTTGGGGGTGTCAGCTGTGGATTGGAAACAGGAGGTGTGCAGGACAAGGTTTAATTCTGTCTTATTATGCAAGAGATGTGAACTCTGTCCTCTTGTTTTTCCACTCCTGCTCCTCATCCTATATGCAGCCCTAAAGCTGTGGCACTCAGAGTGACTACAAAACAGGAAGAATATTTCCCCCTGCCATTTCTTTGGGAGGTTGCTTATTTCCTTTAGTATGGAGGTACTTGATATCAAAGATACTTATGCCAGGTTATTTTTATGTGGTATTTATGCAGCCCGCAGGCACTTTATGAATGCCACGTACTCACACAATGAGATCACTGGAGTTTGAACTTTTAACTAGAATTCATTTTCAACTCTACCTTATACCTCTGCATTACAGAATTGCACCCACACAACAAGTTGTTCCTTTGGCAGTCAAGTGCTTGGTTCATTCTCAACAAGCATCTAAGATGCCGTGCTGAGTCATTTGCATCAGAGATTTTAAAGACTTTAAACCTTACATACACCGTGTTGACAGACAAATCTGCAGTGTTTCCATGTTTCATGCATCTTCTTTTCTGTACGGTTTTCCTGTAAAAGCCAGTACATATTCCTGTACAGCCACTAAAATCTCTGTGGCTTTCAGACATGTCTCAGTACAAAGCTTACAATGTGCTAAGTGGTCAGGCTCAAATGTGTTCTACTGTCAGGACTGACTGCTATAGCTGGAAGCAAATGTAGTTTATTCCCTTACCCACTCATCTAGTAGACTAGTCAGCAAATGAAGCCTGTGGAACTTGACCCACCTCTATACTTTCCCAAATGTGGAAACTAAACATTTCTATCTTGTGTTCCCTTGATGCTGTAGTGATGACTTTGCAGTATGCACACACGGGTGTCTATCACTTTACCTGAATCAATGTTTTGGGGATTTTTTTCCCTATGTGATTCAGTCTGGAGATCCTGTCACTTTGTCACTTTGTTGGTTTGATCAGAAGGCAAGATTGGGACTGGAGCAGGGGTGGTGTTTGGCCTTCTTGATTGTTGGTCCTGCCAGAGGTGGCTTCCCAGGGAAGAGCTAATGAAGTGTAGCCTGGATCCATGCCTCAGCACTTCTTAAGCTGCAGGGGCATGAGTCATCGAAGCTCATCTGTGACAACCCATGCTTTTCCAGTCTCTATGCCACTGTCACATTCAATCTGTTGCTTTTAAATACATCAGGAAATGATTAAGTACAAGTTTGTATTTGGCCTGTTTCGTGTGGTCTTTACTTCCCCGAAGAGCCTCATGTCACTGTAAATAATGAAAGCTTAAATAAGCTCTTTGCTTTTAACTGGCATGTGTCAGCCACAAAGGCTGCCTGAACAAAACGCTGCTGAATTTGTTGCAAAAAAAAAAAGGAGAGCTGTTTGCATTTCACCTGGTCTTTCACAAGCTCTTGAAGCAGCTGCTGTTTAAATTGCCTTGATGGCATCTGGCTTTCTAGTACACCAGACTTGTTACTTAAATACCTTATCTGCATGACTATAAGTGAATGATAAATTACAGTGAAGAGGTAATTCTGGTGTAATTAAGGTTGAGTCACATTTTGTTTGCAGACTGTATTTTAAGTGATTTAAGACCTGTCTGTTGACTCATTTGTATTTGTGTCATGTGAAAGCAAGTGGTCCCAACTGATCCACATCATGCAGTCTACCAGATGCTGGCAGAGTTGAGCTGGTTTGGCCCATAGAGGTCTCTGGATATTGAGCACCAATGGCTTAACCTCGGGGCCAGTTTATGGAGAAGAGGAAGAAGAGCTGTACGGATTGGAATACGGAGAGGATTCAGTTCTGCCCTCACTGTTTGTCCTCCCTATTTCTTGCTTCTGAAAATGTCCTTACAGTGAAGGAACAGAGGGTGGTGGCTGGATATGGTCATGCTCATTGCCCACTGGGAGCATGCAGCAGCCAGGAGCTGAGAATCATACAGTCATAGAATAGTTAGGGTTGGAAATGAGCATCCCTGGTACCCTACCACAAGCTCCCAAGTGCTGTGGGGCTGGGCATGAGCACACCTGCTGGGAGCAAGCTGGTTTCAGCTCTCCAACACTTCTGTTTGGATTTATTCTCCTCTAGTTCATCTACATGCAGTTTGGAGTGCAGCTTAATCTGTATAACTGAAAATGTACTAAACAGCAAAGGATAATTAGGTAAAGTAAGTAAGAGGAGACCTTCTTAAACTGGGTTTATTCCTTTGTGGTTTATAATTTGGAGCAAGGGCTCAGCACTCCGATTCTACTAGAACAGAGCAGCAGAGCACTGTAACAGGCTCTCAACAGCATCTCAAACAGTAAACTGGGGTTTTGTTTAACCAGAGTGGCACTGGATTTACAGTGAACTCTCTGAGTTGCTCTGCATAAGTCAGGATACATTTACAGAAGGTCTCACAGGTGCTCAAACCCAAACTTCCAGGAGCACTTGCCCAGAGCTAAACCAGAAACCACTGTGCAGTGCTGCAAACCCAAGCTGCAGAACTGATCGCTGAAATGATGCAGAAGGGAGCCCCCAAAGGACACAAATATCTTCCTGTCTCAGCAAAAAACTCTTCCAACTCACTGCAGCAGAGCTTTCTGCTGTTCAGTACATCCTGTAAGCATTTGTTACTGTATCCTCTATTAGGAAGAAGAAAAAACAAGGCAGTAGTGACAGTAATCTGAATTCTGCATCAGGTTAAGTACTGGACCAAGTAACTGCAGTGCTGAATAAAATTGGCCATTCCTGCAAACTACAGAATAAAAGAGGAGTTACTGTCATCCACACAAAACGGTCTGTGGATGCTGGAAGGGGGAGCTCAGATGAACTCCCACTGCAGTTAGCCTGGGGCAAGCTGCTCCCTTTCCTTACTGCTTCTGTGCTCCTCTGCCTTTCCAAAGTGACTGATACTTGAGTCTGCTGTAGCTCTCTGACACCTCAGTAATACCCAGGTGTTGCTTACCCTAGTACCCGAGAGAGTGGAACAGTACTTATGGCTATGTAATTTGTTTTTTACATTGATCACTGTGTTGAGCTGTTTGCACTGAAAATCCATCTTAATGATAGGAGGTTGCAATGTCCAAATTGAGCACAGGCAGCTGCAGTTTCCTCTGAGCTGCCTGTGTTTCCCCTTTCTGGCATCCGGAGACAGCTGTGCTGCTTGTGGTACCAGGATGCTGAGCAGGATGCTATGGGAGGTTGGGAGGCCAGCTGGGTGCTGGAGGAGACCAAGCACAGCAGTCTTGACTCTTCCTACTCCAAGATGTGCCACAGCAGCCTCGCCCCTACGCCGTGTTCTAGGAAGTAATAGTTTGCAGAAGTACAGCTGCCTGAGGCAGTTCCACCCCACACATGCTGCAGTTTGTGACTGCTGCTGGGACATGACTGTGGCTGGGCTGGGGCAGGGACAATGAGGTTTTGCTCTGGAAGGGTGGAGAGAGGGGGAACCAGAGGACCTCTGCCTGCAGAAACACTGAAGAGATGCAAAGGCCTATGGCTTTTTATGTTTTGCTTTGTTAGCATAAAGTTCCACTTTCAACCTGTGGTTGTCATCTGGCCTTTGAGGTTCTCCAGCAGATATTACAAAGATAGCCTGGAAAAAGTTGCTTGTTTTGCCAAATAAACGGAAACTGGATTTTTTTTTTTCAGACCTGTTATTTGATCTGAAGTGTTCTGAGTCAATTTAGAAATTCCTCACAGGTTTATTTAGGGATTATTAATGCTTACACATTTCGTAAAAAGAGGCAAGGGCATGCATACTCCTTCACTATACACTAAAGGCTTGCTGTTCTAGTTCAATACTGAAGTGAACAGGGATAGCACTAGAGCATCACCCGACCATCCCTGAGTATCAGTCATGGGAAAACTAGTGGAAACAGTCTCCTGGTTTTAGCAGGCTTGCATTTTTATATGGCTGATGAGATTATTTCTGCAAAGCAAATGCATTTCCCTGCAAACTCCCATATGTCAGTAGGAAATATGCTAACTGATTTGGTTTTGGAAATGAGTTAGAGGAGAGGATGAAGGAAATCCTTGAGGCTGAAGAGCAGATTTGATAGTCATGAGATCCGCTTGTCATTTCCAGTTCAGCCTTACGCTTCCTCTGTGACTTAACATGACTTAACCGCTTTGTGTCTGCTCCTTATCTGTGCACTGTGGATATTACGAAGGTGAACTGGCCAATCATGATAAAAAGCATTATGCTTGTCGATTATGATAAGCAGGCTTTCAAGGTTCAGGTTAAATGAAGCAAACCTGCATTAAAAATACGTTAGGAAGAGTATGGCTAAATTTTATTTAGGTTTGTATCTATATAGGCTGATCTTTTAATGTAGTTTTACAGGTATAATCTGTTAGAACACCACAATTGCTTTGGTGTCAACAAATCCCAAGAGTAGAATTATATAAATCTTTTTCCACTTTCTAAAGCTTTCAAGATGAATGTGTGTTACCACAGTAGTTTGTGTTGTTAATGGGGATTGATTTTACCCTATTACATGGCACAGTAATGTAATTTTACTTTATTACGATGTGTAGCATTTTCCACATCATTTCTAGGAACTCATATTAGTACAGTGTAGTGGTATTCCTTTGGGAGCCCCCTTTGAAGCAGTGCTCTGCAAGTGTTTAAACCATAGGTCTGCCTAATTTTAGATAATGGGAAGAAAAGGCAGATTATCCTGCTATAACATTTATAACTTCCAAGCAGCTAAACCATATGTTGCATAACTTTGATTTCTTCGGCTTGCTTGTTTGTATGGGTGTAAATGTGTATGCTCTTAAACAGGTTTTTATTTGCAGTTGTTTCACAGATCATATTCTGTCTTGCAGTCCACTGATTGAATAGCACTGTGTATTCTAGGGACAGATAATCAATGCATTTATTTCAGGTCTTCGGATGATTAAAAAGAAAAGGTGCTAGTGGCAGAGGGATGTAAAATAAGAAAGAAGTTAGTGCAATCTGCATTTAATTAAAAAGGAATAGGCAAGTAAATTGGACTGCTTTAATAATTCTGGTTATTATTCTGACTGGATGAATGCTTTCTTCTACAGTAAAGGCAATCACTTCCAGGGTAACTCTTGCTGTGATGGTATTGCTAGAAATTGTCAGCCTGTTGGATCAACAGGGAATCACCAGGTTCTCATAACGCTGTAGGACCTTTTATAAAATCCAGAAAGAAAGCAGTCAATGTATTTTCTGTGGGAGGCTGTATTGTCTTTGGAGTCCCCTAATCTCTGTATTAGTCTTAACAGTTTGCAAATAAATATATTGATCTTGTCCACAAAACATAAACCAAGCTTTTGACCTCAGTAATGATGATAAATGGGCTTCAACTAATGCTTCCCCACAGATATTTAGCAACAAGAAGAAGTGCAAAGGTTGCTTTCTGTCATGTACCTGGGTGGAGACATGTTGTCTGGACTTTTACTCTGTTAAGTGAAGGTGATAAAATTATTTATAACTACTAGGTCATAATCACTCGGTCCTTTGCATTTTTGGTTGCTTGTATGAACTGAAAAGTCAGTCCTATTATTATTGAGTTCCTAGCATTTTGCAGTTACTGTGTCCTATTATTTAGCTATTTAGTAGTCACCACTTACAATACTGGCATACAGCTGACATTGCTAGCATAAGAAATTTGTACATATTTATATAGACCCTTAAATGTACACACACATCTGTACTCACGATCAAAATACAGAGCTACTTAAATGACATAGCACAAATACTGTGAAGCTTTTAAGCCTTGTCATTTGCAAAAGAACATGACTGATTATCCATCACATCTTTTCACTCAGAATTGTAGTAATTGTGTTCTGAAATTTCTCAGCTTACACAGGTTTTCCTTGTAATTTCTTCTCAGCCAGGATTATTATCTGCTTAATTTCTCACACCTTTTTATAAATTGCATCTGGAAATAAATATTAATCTCTTGTAAAGACATTATTTGATTTTTATTATTGCCTTTCTCTGGATTAGAGAAAGGCAGCTGTAGTGAGCAAGGCAGAATTTCAGCCAGGGAGCTCAGAATTACAGAGGTACCAAGACAAGAAGCATTGCAACTTACTGTGGAGCTGAACGGGGGTGGGGAAGGGCAATAAAAGAGGTGGGAGGGTCCAGAATGCCCTTTCCCCAGGAGACCAGCAAGGCTGGGGGTCCTTGTCCAAGAGGCACCTGTCTGTGACTTCCCAGCAGCTTGCCAGGTAGGGAAAGAACTTGTAGGAGATTAGAGTGTTCCCTTATATTTCCATGCTTGTCTATATGTGTATGTTATGAAGCATTAATTGTCTCAGTACATTTAGAACACAAAAAAAAAATTAAGAACCAATTCAAATAGGTAATGGTAGGGGTTGAAATGCAGATGAGTGGCCAGGGAGCCTCAGCAATGTATTCAGGCATCAACCCGTTTATGGAGTGTTGATTTCATTTTCATTTGGGCGTCCATTGTCATAAGCACATTAAAAAATCATGCAGGGATTGTTTTTCCTTTGCTGTTGCAGTGGCAGCAGTATGTCAGTTCTCACAAGCATGACAGCAGCAAGTTGACAACCAATAAGCTGTGTTGGGTCATACTTATAGTTTGGGTATTTTTGCTGCAGTGAAGAGCATGGTCAGGTATATGATGAAGTTACTCACACTGGTGTAACTGTGCCAGCAGAAGTCCTGCTGTGCAATTTTTTGTCATTTCACTGGTAAAAGTTGCATCCATATAGGCAAGGCTTTATCAGTGCTGTACAGGTCTCATGCTCTTTGGTCAGCACTCCGTCTGTGGACAATTTTGGGTGCTGAATTTATTAAATACACATTGTATAGTCTGAGTAGTAGTTGCAGAACCTGGCTCTCATCTGTCTCCAAAGGCTAAGCTAAGATTTCAGTGGTTAAACAGCTGATGTGTGCCTTGGTAATAAGTAACAGAGAATGCCAGGTGCAGTCATGTGCCATTAAATGCAACAGGGTTGTACCAGTGCCAGATCCTGTTGAGTGAGGTCATGATCAAGTCCTTGAAGCTGCTGTGCCTGGATTGGGAAATCAGCCTGTACCTGGGCAAAGAAGGGATTTGATATGGCTGGGCTCAGACTCAATTGCACGGTTATCTACCTGGGAGCAGGCTAGGAAGGCTCCTGCCATAGCCTGGTTGGTGAGGTCAGGGGGCCCTGGGGAGCACACCTTAGACAACACACCTGAAAATGGCACCTAGAGCTGAGCTGAGAGCACACCTTAGACAACACACCTGAAAATGGCACCTAGAGCTGAGCTGAGTTACCCAAAAGTAGTATTCAAGTGCAATGAGGAGCAGGTATCCAAGACAGCTGTGCACAGCTGTAAAGAACCTTGTGGGGAAGCTGCACCTTGCTGGAGCAGGAAATGGGGACCAAGCAGGGTTCCCACAGTGCTGGGGAACATGGCTATAATGCCACCGACATCTGCCTGCAAAAACCTGCCTCTCAACTCAGTTACCTGAACATGAGCTGCTGGAGGCTCCCTGGTTGGTTCGCCCTTGTCTCCAGGGACTGCTTCTGGATGGCACTGGCCATTGTAGGTCTGGTGTCATACTTGCATGATGCATGGTGCATGGAGATATTTTAGATCCTTTGTACATTTGAAATGACCCTGAGTGCCTATGTTCAGGCAACAAAATTTCACCCCAGATTTTTACAGACAACAATGGCAGCTTTAATGTCTAGCTAGCATATAGCCACATCCATTGCAGACATCAAAATTTAGATGTGGGAATCTGGAGCTGAATACTACCCTAAGAGTGACATATTGTATGGGAACAATAGCAAATAAAACGTAGCCTCGATTGAAGTAAACATTTAGTTTAAATGGTTGGATTCGTAGATATGCAGCTGTTGAAAATTGAAATACAGCATTTTAACTAGTACTCTGTTATAGGAATTCAGCTGTCCAGATAAAATGGATTCATTTGCATCAGTATAAATAAGTAGAGCTGTTTGTGTTTGTAGTTTCAGAGCAAACCTAACTGAGGATGCAGCCTAAAAGACACAATGACTAATCTGGATTGCTAGCACTGGTGATCCTGTGTGTGAATTTCAGAAAATCTAGTGTGGATGCAGCTTAGACCTCTACTTCTCAGAAATCTTTAAATTCCTTGAGATTTCTGACCAGCACTTACAATGCATGAGTCAATGTATGATATTTTTAGTTTCATGCTATATGAAGTGCCGTGTATATCTCTAATCTTGTCTGTAGATGTTACCAGTAATAAACCGGATTTCATAGAATCATAGAATCGTTAGGGCTGGAAAGGACCTTAAGATCATCTAGTGCCAACCCTCCTGCTCTGGGCAGAGGTACCTCCCACTAAACCATGCCACCCAAGGCTATGTCCAACCCGGCCTTGAACACTGCCAGCGATGGAGCATTCACAA